>APFE031071788.1:0-13660 GCA_000404065.3 Pinus taeda
TCATCTTCACCTGCAAAAATCATTGCCTACTGGGAATCTTCATAAATATCTAGGAAATATACCTCTTCTGTTTTTTTTCTTGACATTGGGAATACAATTCACAAAGGGCTTCATTAATTTCATTGTCCATTACATCTTGATCATAAATATCAATTCCCATGAACTAAAACAGATCATCTAATTTTCCACAAAATCTATCTATCAGCACTATTAAAGGATAAGTCTATTTAAAATTTGTACAAAATGCTAAATAGAAATCGATTAGAGAACATATACTTGCAGCTGGCACACCTTCATACCATGATCTGGCTTTATCCTCTAAAGTTTCCATGAACACTTACATCAATGGCAACTCATGAAAATGAACTTCAAGCCTATGTACATGCATGTGGAATTTAATTAAATGCAGAGAACCATATTCTCCCTTTCCATCTTTGAATATTGGGAGATAGGTTGACCAATTAATAAAAGGCATAGGATTCAAAAAACTAGGAATACAAGATATATCCATAGGTGCATACCTGGTATTCATTATTGCAGAACCCATTTTGAAAACAATCACTAGTAGTTCTATAAATTACTAACCTCTAACCAATGAAAATATTGTGAATGTTTGATAGTTTGGATCCTTCGAAAATAGATTTCCCAGGTGGATGATTCAACCTTTCTATGTCTGACTATTTTCCACCATCAACAATCAGATCTGCAACTTTGATAATCTTTCCTGGGTAAAATTAAGAATTTTGTTTTTTCCCTAGCAACAGAACCAAAATGTTAGCACTCCGTAAATCTCTTAAGGCTGAGGAAAAGGGATCCCAGCGGTAACCACAAACCACTTGTAGGTTAAGTTCCAGCACCCCTAACCTTGGAGAGGGTTGTCTTGCTGGATCAACTATCAATCTAAGAAGACCGATATAATTTTCATTTTATACTGGTTATTAAGCTCAAAGGTATGACATAGGATTTGATGGAATTGTTGGAAGTGAGGGCCACTGAAGTATAGGAATATAGCACATTAGGTAATGGATGAGACATCAATACAACAGAGGAAAGGTAGGTTCATATCTCAAGTCATTTTTCGGTTGTAGTATAGCGAGGAATTAGGGAAACACATAAATATTTAGTTAAATGTAACAGAGCATAAGGTTATGAATTATGCTACACGAATTATAACAAAATATTTAGAGGAAACATGATAGAGCAATAAATAATTCTATCATGTATTATATCCATAGTTATCTTGAGCATACAAGAATGAATTCAAGACAACAACTTTAGAAATGGATATTATATTAACACATAGGAAACACAAAATTGAAACCACACACCATATAAATCTCTAAAATAGATAACTATGTAGGCTTTGAGCTTTATTAAAATGTTTACATACAATGCCTCTCCTCTCAACAATTCTCCATCATCCATTGCATTGCACATTTATCTTTTTATATTATTTAGGCCAAAGACCATATACATTGTATTTCATCCACTAAGTGATAAAAAGGTGTCTTTGATCATTTTTAACAGAAGCAACAAGATTTAGGCTAATTATAGAAATGATTTTTAATCCTTATCTTCCTGGCATGAATAGTAGAAATCTCAAGAAACATGCTTTATACAACTGTCTATATTCCTCTTGAAAATCTTCACCTACATGCTATGCTGCCAAAAATCCTGCTAAAAATCCTTCGGATTCCTTACTGGGTCACCTCCAATCACTCAGAATCATAAGACATGGTGTAGTATAAAATCATGACTATCGAAAGGATTTAAACCATAAAACTATTGAGCGGTAACATAGCCTTGTGTTGTGAGTGCTAAGCTCTTTAGGTGGGACATGGGGTCGATTCTTTGGAATATCGTGTTATAATGGTACCATCACACATTCCATGGGACCACATATATATATGCACCAGGTTCCACAAATTTTTACTCATAGCTCCTAGCTCTATGAGCTCTTTATAACTGTGGACTAGCCCCCACATCGAAGCTCCTCTTTCGGTAATTACAATCGACGGTTTCATTCGGTGCACACATTACATTTCACTGATTGCGATCACCAATTAACTTTTGCATGTGGCCCTTGGTCCTGTGACTCTTCATGTGCCCACGTTCAACCCTCTTATCAAATTCGCTCTCCCAGGATTTTCAATCCGAGGTTTCACTTTGATACATAACACATATCTGTCGATTGCTAAATGCCAATACATGATGTCATCAATGCCACATCACCACCATGTCACTACCACGTGTCATCCATACGGTCATGTGATGGTGACATCATCCACTATGTGGCCATATCGGAACCAATTGTTGATTGACACGTGTCCCTTTTGGAGGAGAGAGAAAAGACCTAACCTGGCTTGGTCTTGGGAGCAATTCATTCGTCAATTTGTTTTGGCCTCTCTCGAAATTTTAATGCTGTAGGATTTTTCCCACAATCCTGGTTATTTCGAAATGTGATCACCCTGCCTCCATTACGAATCACTAATTTCCAACCCTATCGATTTAAGACACACCATAAACCTCCGGGATGTAGGATTTGGAACCTCTGATCCTCGATATAGCCATGTACCTCTGAACTGCGGGATGCGGGATCACCACTTAAGAATTTTTCTTTTGTTTTCAATCCCCTTGAAGAAGGATCTTCATTTTTTCATAACTTCTGATACTGGAACCCGTTTGAAGAGATTTATAGCTTGTTTAAAATATAATGCAAATATAATCCCCATGAAGACATCTGTAACATGATCTGAACTAGACTTCATATCGAAAAAATCTCCCAAACATTTAGATTGATCTTAACCACATGACCTCAAAGACTAAATGACTCCTTGGACAGGCAACCTTTAGGCTATGACACATAATGATTCATAAGCTAAATTGACCAAAATGAATAGTGAGATGCTAATACCACTGATTCCTATTATAGGAGTCTAGAATGAACATAGCCCTACACTATGGTGAACCACATTAATTCAGTGTTTTGATGTGTATATTTTCTTCTCACCTGTTGTAGAGTAGTAGTTATTATAGTTGCATTTTACTTCAACACAATGATGGTTTATGGTTTTATATGGCATGTCTGAGTGATTAATATAATGTGGTGAAGTGATTTATAAAGGCTAAGAATAAGATAACATAATAACTCCACATCTTCTAGTGCTTAGAAGCTATAGAAAGTTGGTTATGTATACTCCCACAACCACTTTAGGTGAGACTGCGGTTTGCTTGTAGGTCATTACCAAAACAACCAATTATCAAGGGTTTTTTTGGTGCGTTGTATAGATGGAACTTGGGTAAGACTAGATCAAGACAACATGCAGCTATTGTTGTGTCCCATAGTAACTCACTATTTTTATTCTTCAGCCCTTACATACCATGTTTATGTAGGCCCTAATTATATTTTGACCCTTTAGACTCCTATATATACTGAGGAGGTCTTGTCATTTGAATCATCTAAGAATTTTTCATTTATGTGATGTAAAGGAAGTTTTACCCCTCATATTGGCTTGTTATATAGTTGTTGATCTATTTTTTCTTACGTTTATGTGTTATTTTGATATGGTTAACATAACACATTTTTTGCAAAATTTTGTAACTCATTTCATCATTATTGTTATAAAAGGTTAGATTATCCATGTATACGAGTGTGATTAGTATATTGTCTTCATACATATTCATGTAAAGGATGCTTCTTTCACCTCCTCTATTGAACCTTTTTTGTTGAAGATAATGATAAAGTATAACATTCTAAGCTCTTGGAGCTTATTTTAATCCATGCAATACCTTCTTCAATTTGCATACAAAGTCTTTATTTTTTGAGAAGTCAAACTTTTCTAGTTGTTCCATGTATACTTATTCTATTATTTCTCCATTTAGAAAGGATGAATTTACATCCATCTAATATATTTTGAAGCCTTTTGAACATGCAAATGCTTAAAACATCCTTATGGCCTCTAGTCTAGCAAATTGAACAAAGGTCTCTTCAAATTCAATTCCTTCAATTTGAGTATACCCCTTGCACATTAGTGGGAATAGGTTCCCCAAGAGATGTTTTGGGGTTAAAAGCCCATGTTTTGGGAAAATTTTGTAATGAAGTTGTAATGTATCCACATTTTGTGGTCATGGAGTGTGAAGGTGTCAGGATTCATAAAGGGTTGTCGACCTTTATTTTGTAAAGTGTCAAGTCGGCTGTAAAGATCTACACATGGTCCACATACCATGGGATTGTATGAAAATGAGCTAAGTAAGCAAGCTCTACGTAGAGTAGTTAGTGAAGTAAGTAGCGAAGTAGAGTGGATAAGTATAACTTTTTTCGACTCTTAGCATAGGTAGAAGCTTTGCATCTGAGTGCGCATAGGCCTAGGGTAGAAGTTCGCAACTGAGCACACGGACACTTGCAGCTGTGTGTGCAGGGTGGATAGAGTTTGTATTAAACTAGAGATATCAATAAAGAGAAGTATTATGCAATTACTCTATATTTAGTATCTTCTAATGCATCCGACTATATTTCGTTACGATCTAGGTTTATATTAATATGCTTATTTAATGCGCAAATGTATGTGATTATATTTGTTAATTTAATGCAAGTAAGAATATCAGTTTATGCGACAATAACTGTAATTGATTAGTAGAATAAGTAAAACACTTGGGATAACTTCGGAATCTATACAATACATCTTCATAGGAGCATGAAAGTACTTGAATAGTTGGTTAGGGCTGTGCGAAGGTCAATCATACACCTTTGCAAAGGTATTGAAGGGCAGGATAGAGGGTAGATCAATAAGCCATAAGGCTTAGTGACCTGCACGAAAGCAAGAGAAGGGAGTATAAACTGACATGGCGACCATCTCAGGGTGCAGAAACTTGGTTCCAATATCCCCCAATATTGCTTCAGATGAGACTTTGACCCGCGCTCCACGGGCTGATGCCGAGAGGGCTAGTAGTGTAGAGATTTGTTTGGCTGACTAACGCTGAACCTGAGTTAGGGCCCACAAAGCCAACAAATGGTTCGGTTGCTGGGACAAAAATATCCATGACATATGTGTGATGTCGTATCACTGGAATCTAACTAAGAAACAGATCAAAGGCTGGTTGTATAGGAAGGTCCATGAATTCGCGACGCAAGAGCACATAAATCCATGGCTAGCAAAGGAACAGTGGCTAGACAAGTACCTATATATAGAAATCCACGAGATCCTTTTTTGTTCTTTTCTAGATGAGTTATAAGAGTGGATCACAAAGCTAGCGGATAGACAAGAAAGGTGGAGGCTTGACGGTCCTATTGTCTAGACCTCAGAGATAGTGCAAAAACTGGAAACCTCTGAGGATAAGATCACTCACCCTGTCGATCATTGGCTCAATCATATCATAGGAGTGTTTGCGACTGAATTCACGGTCAATACCTTAGTCATTTACAGTGAGGTAGAGAAACGTTTTTTCAAAGGTCCAAGAGGTAATTACTTGAAGTCTTTAAATACTTGGATTAAGATGTTAATGTGCGAAAAGCGGGTTATGTAGCTACCTTGATGCTTGGAGCTACGCAAAACGGAAAGACTTATAGGAACAAAGGAAGAGAGGGCCCTAAATATAGCCCACTGATTTCGCCTCCCTTGAGTGATGACGAGGGAGTAGCGTAGGCTTCTCCATAAAGTGCAATTCAGTTGATAAAACAAGGTTTCAATTACAACCTCCACCTACACCACCTCCACCTTCACCACCGTCACCTGCGACTTCGCCCACACCACCACCACCTCCACCACAGTTCAATATGGGGAATTTAGTGAAGGTGCCATTGTTTAAGGGCTTCAGGAATGAGGACCCGAACTAGTTCTGGTTTGTATAAAAGTTGTATGGGAAGCTCAGGTCATCACAAACGACCACACGAAGAAGGTGACGTTGGTTAGTGCTTTGCAGGATCGCGTGCTAACTTGGTACAACAAGTACTCTAATGATAACCCAAAAGTTGCATTAGTAGAGATCTGGACTGTGTTGAATAAATGGTTCAGTAGGCCTAAATTTGAGGAGCAGTTGATTGTGGGGTTTAAGGAAATCACGATGAAACTAGGTGAGACACCTTGGGAGTTGGATCAAAGGTGAAAGTGTACAATCTGTGAACCTAATATGAATTTAATGGATGGGCAGCATTGCGAGTGGTTCGTGGCTTTTCTCCTGCCTCACTTAAGGGTTGCATTGTCAAAACAGAAGATTATGACTTAGGCAGAGGCCTTGGAGATTTCAATAAGGCTGCATGAAACACTAATGCAAGATCTAAGTCTAGCGGTTCAGTAGATTCATACACAGTTGCAAAATCTTTTCCTTGAAATGCAAAGTCTGAAGCAAGACAAAACAGTTCAGCCAGAGGTTCGTGAAGAGATATGGTAGCTGAAATTTAAAGGTTAGGAGCATGACAAAGATTGTTTCTTAGTCATTGCAAACTATATTTCAGGAAGAGGACCAATGCCTTTGAGGCCAAAAGTGCAAGCAAGGTCGAGCGCGAGGCCTGCATTGTGGTGTGATATATGTCAGGTAGCAGTAAAACATATGACTGATAATTATCATTTGATGTAGAAATTTATACAAACACTGCAAAAACCATTCTGCAACTTCCGCAGGTCAGTAGGGCATGATGAGTGTACTTGCCAAAGTTATGAATTCATGATGGATAGGACTCCCACCTATAGAGTTTAGGCATAGATGTGGCCTCCTGACCAGGGCACTGTGATGGCACAGACAGACTTTCAGGGGCATGGACGAGGCCGAGGTGGAGGAGGACCTGGCAAAGGTTGGGGACAACTGATCTGTTACAATTGTGGAGGACCAGGACACTATGCCCACGAATGCACTAACCCAATTCACCTGTCGTGAAAATATTGTACTCAGTTTGATCATGAGACTGAGGACCATCGTACATTGATAGCAAGGATATGCGACAAAGGGGTGATACCTACGCTGCCAACTCATAACCTATAGATGGTGAGGGTTGAGCCTCGTGAAGAAGATTTGAATGTGAATATAGTGCTTCAAAGTGGAATTTCAATGGGTAACGATAATGTGAAACAACCTAGAGACAATGCGTGGGTTAGCAAAGCTCCAGAGAAGGAGGTTAAATTTGATTGAGAGCATGCATGCAAAACATTCATGGAAGCAAGGAAGAGCTTCGCTGAGGCCTCTACCTCAGGGAGTCGGGATAAAAGTTTTGAGGAAATGGACCCTTCTATGCTTACGACCATTTTAGAGGCCTACATGACGTTGTTGCATGATAGAAAGGTCATGAAAGGGCTAGAGGAACTTATAAATAGATGTTCTGAAAACACTCTGGGTGAACCGCATGTGGTATGGAATATTGGTAAGAATAAGGCAAGGACAGGGCATGAAATGAGACTCACTGGGCAGATAGGAGAATATGAAATGGATCAAGTCATTATGGATCTAGGGTTAGATGTGAACGTTTTTCCAAAACAAACTTGGGAATAGATGGGGAGACCTATGTTGCAGTGGTATCTGATTCAGTTAAGGATGGAAAATCAGCAGAAGATAATCGCCCTGGGACGATGTAGGGAGTAATTGTATATATTGAAGGCATGAGCACATTGGCTGATTTTGAAGTAATATAAATTATGGATGACAACAACCCCTAGCCTGCGCTCCTTGGGATTGATTGGGCTACTGAAATGAATGGGGTAATCAACATAAAGAAACTAATGATGATATTTGAAAATAAATCCCTTCGTGTAATAGTACCCTTAGATCATGTAGAAGGATCACGCTATATTGAACCAGTCTGCGATTACGAAAGTGATGACGATTTGGACGACATATATAAGATAACAACGCGAGACCAAGACTGGGTGAATCTGATAGTCGATGGAAGAATTAAATGGGATCGTGAGAGTTCCTGCACCTTATACTCGGACTAATAATTAGAGTTCTTTCAAAATCGACTACATGAAGTAACTATGCTAAGATGTAACATGATGACCAGGTCGCTACGCTGTGTGTCGTCATAGGTACGAAATCTACCCAATTATGATGGCTTGAATGATGTGGATGTGTTTTTGGATGCATTTGAGAGGGAAGTACTAGAGAAGGAGAGCTTTTAGGCTTTCGACTGGGCACTACGCACTATGCCTGTAAGATGGTGGGGTACACACAAAGGTAGTTTTGATGAATGGTGTGAGTATAGGTGGATGATGTGAACACACTTTGAGAAGATGAAGGTACGAGTGATGGAAAAGTATGACAAGAAGGATGATCCAGGTGGACACTTGGCAAAATGGGCTAAGGCCTATGGAATAGAGCCCCAACCTGAATGGGTGCACTTGTTCTATCACACCCTGGATGTCATCCCGATGAACTAGTACTTGAAGATAGAGCTCCGCCATGGCACAGAAGAATGGGATATTTTGCACAAAGGATTCATAATGATGTTCATCTTTAAATACGATTTTGATGGTATTGACGAAGCGCTACAAGAAGTTAAAGAAACGATCTTTAGAATACCACGGGATTCTTTGGAACTTTTTCAACCTGATTGGACTACTTCGCTAAGCCATGCACTGGAATGCTACAACGTGACCATTGATGAAGAAGATGAACACCCAAAAAATATTAACATCCCTGAAACCAAGGGTTACCATAAGGTCGAGGGACCATAAATCGAGAATCCTGATATAACCATGCCCCTAAAAATTAAACAAATAAATATTAGCATTGAGGCAGAGCCCAAATTCGTGAAGATTGGAGATTACTACGATGGTGTGATGGTAGATATGGTCATTGAATTGCTCCGTGAATACCAGGATTTGTTTCCTACCATGTTTATGGAGTTAAAATGTATAATAGGAGACCTAGGCATTACGAAGATCACGTTAAAACCCAATGCAGAGTTGGTTAAGCAAAGAACTTACCGTCTCAATCCGAGGTATAAGGAGAAGGTATGCTTAGAGTTAGATAAGATTCTTGCAGCAAGCATCATTTTTCCCGTAGAGGAATTTGATTGGGTGAGCCCAATAGTGGTACAGGAAAAGAAGGAGAAGATGAAATAAGGATATGCATAGATCTCAGGAAGTTGAATGATGCTTACATGCATGATCGTTTCCCGACTCCATTCACTGACGAGGTATTGGATAATGTAGGTGGTCGGGAAGCATACTCCTTCCCTGATGGATTCTTTGGGTACCATCAAATCAAAATCATGCCAGAATATAGAAGTAAGATGATCTTCACAACTGAATGGGGATGTTTTCAGTACACCGCATTGCCTTTCAGATTAAAGAATGCGCCTGTGATTTTTTCGTGTGTAGTCATTGCCGCATTCAAAGACTTCGTTCATAAGCTTTTGGAGGTGTAATTTGATGACTAGACTGTGTTTGGGTTGGTAAAATTCCATGTGGAAAGTTTGCGCTTAATGCTAGATACTTGTCGAAGGTACCAGATTTCACTGAATTTGAAGAAATGTTTATTTTTTGTCCCTTTTGGGACTCTGTTGGGTCATTTGGTATGTAGACAAGGATTGATGGCAGATCCTAGAAAGATCACAGTAATAATTAACCTGGAGGTGACAAGGAGTGTGAAATAGCTATGCACAGCACTGGGACATACTAGGTACTATAGGAAGTTTATCAAGGGCTATGCCCAGATCACCGCTCCTATGGAGAATTTGTTGAAAAAGGATGTCACGTTCTATTGGAACGAGGACTGTCAGAAAAGCTTTGATGTGATGAAATGAAAAATGGTCACTGTGTCGATTTTAATCTTCCCAGATTGGAAGAAGGAGATTCATGTACATGTAGACACGCCATGTATAGCACTGGGAGCAATACTGACAGAGGATGGTGAAGAAGAATTGGAGCATCTATAGCATTCACAAGCAAGTATATCGAGTCTAAGAAGAACTACCACCACTGAGCATGAAGACTAAGCATGTATATTGCTCCAAAAGGTTTAGACACTATTTGTTGCGTGGACATTTTAAATGTATACGATTATTCTTGTTGAAAATACTTGGTCAAACGCGGGACCAGACCATTTGTCACGCATCAAAACAGGAGAAGAGCCCACTAATTTGGAGGAAGGATTGCCTAACGTGGAACTCTTTGTAATGCACGTCGTGGATGGTCATTTTGAAGACACCATACACTTCCTAATGACAGGAACTGCCCCAGAAGGTGACACCACCTAGTAGAAATATGAGTTAGTGGTGCGCTTGGAAGACTTTTCTTTCATTGCCAGACATTTGTACAAAATGGGGTCTAATGAAGTATTGCAATGATATGTACCAGAGTTTGAAAGAAGTGGCATCCTCATGGACACTCATGGGTGTGTCGTGGGAGGGCATTACGCAGGAAGGGTAACCGCACAGAGGATTCTACGCGTAGGGTTGTGGTGGCCAACCCTCCATAAGGATTCAAAAGCCTACTACAAGGTGTGCAACATGTGTCAAAGGACTAGAAGGCCATCGTGGAGAGATGAGCTGCCTCTGAACCAACATGTGACATTACAACCTTTCGAGAAATGGGCAATAGATTTTGTGGGACCCATTCAGCCTCAAGGAAAGAAGATGGGTGCATAGTACCTTATAATGACGACTGAGTATTTGACTCAATGAGTAGAGGCACAAACTGTGAAGGACGGCATAGGCTTGACCGTTGCGAAGTTTCTCTTTGAGTATATACTGACGCGATTTGGGTGTCCAAAGATTTTGATGAGTGATCGCAGTGTGCACTTTCTAAATGAAACGATTAGCGTAATGATGGAGGAATTTTAAGTATATCACTAAAAAAGTATGCCTTATCACCCACATGCTAATGGAATGGTGCAAGCATTCAATAAGGTCTGGAGAATGTGTTGACCAAGGTTTGCAATGCCTAGCAAAATGATTGGGACTTGCGCATACCCAGAGTACTATGGGCTTATCGAATGACGTGCAAAAATTTGACTGGACAGACACCCTTTAAGCTTGTATATGGTGTTGAAGTAGTGATGCCAATGGAATAAATTGTGCCTAGTTTGCACATAGTGGCATTCACAAGTATGACGAATTGTGGAGCCCTAGAAGAGAGGGTCACGTAGCTTTTCGAGCTTGAGGAAGAAAGGTTTATGGCTAGATTTCACCAACAGGTCCAAAAGCAGCGTGAAAGAGCATGGCATGATCGGTACATTAAACTATGTAAATTTAAGGTAAATGATCTATTTTTGTTATATAACAGCAAGTTTGATAAATTTCCGGGGAGATTTAGGATGCACTAGCTAGGGCCCTATGTCATTAAGGAGATGACTGATGGTGGAGCAGTTCAGTTAGCTAAACTGAATGGAGATCCCTTCCCAAGAAAGGTGAATGGCAGCCGATTGAAGCCATACACCGGTGATCGGACTAGGTGACTATATGAAGGTAGCATAGTCTTAGCACTCTAGGCGGCTGAAAGGAGGTGTGGGAATATAAACTACACTACTCGGGTTGGGAAATTGTGTGATCAGGGGATTGTGTGGAATGTGGAGATGTCACAGGGTTCACAATAGCATGAAGAGAGTTGCGCTACCCAGGGAAAAACCACACAGGTAAGCCAGAAAGTGACTGTTAAAGTCATTGTTCATGATTTGATGATGAGAATGCCGCTGAATGGAGCGGGGGGGTGACATTTAAGATGAAATTTATGGGTTAGATCCTTGAAAATTTGTCACCAATCTAGCATTAATGAACCAAATTTGGCGGGAACATTTAGATTTAAATTCAAAATGGCCTATAAATTACATGTGGCTGCCCAACGAAAAACACTTGGCATTTTGAGCATTGAGTTGGTTAGCTCTCAGACGTGCATGAACTGCACATTCTTCGAAGAATTTCTTAATTGGCCAGTGTTTGATCAATTTCCATAGTCTAACCACAATATCATCCATGACATTATCCCAGGATCAGAAGCTATGTACGCTGAAGTAGTGATAACAGAGGGGGCTATGTTGGAAGTTGTTATGGAGCTAGAGGGAGCTCCTCCGGAAGTTGTAGAGGTACTAACTGAAGTTCCCAAGTCACCACATATGCCTAGAACAAATCCCACCATGACCAAGAAGAGTGCGAAGGATAAGAAATGAAAGCAGGTTGCAAGATGAGTGGGTGCATCACATAGAAGAAACCCATAGAAGGACAAGCCCACTGCATAGGAAAGGGGAAAAACTATTAACTTGGAACTGAAGGAGGAAGAGATTGAGGACATCCTAATCGAAGATGAGGATATGGGGGTGGAAGTGGAAGACGTTGAAGTCTAGGGTTGTGACCCTATTACTAGCTTTCCCGAATATGTCCCTCCGTGCAATGGCAAGACCAAGGTGCCAAAGGACATTGACGAAAGCAAGGTCACCTTGCACGTACCTCTGCTTCCAAACAAGATTGTCTTTGAAGCATCGTACTTGGGGAGGGTTCCGATATTGAAATTGGAAGACTGGGACTTAGTTGACACTTAGAAGTTCCCTCACTTTGCGATAGACCAGATAATGCACCGTGTTGTTCATATAACCACCAGGATAACTGTGTTGGAACTGCGGAAGTGGCTCAAGGGTGTAGGCAACGCAAGTCTGCTCAACCTGTTATGGGTGTTGCACTACAATCACATGCCCATTACATTAATAGTAATCAAGTAGTTGCTATTCTTGGTTCACGATGGGTGTCTATGGCTAGAGGAGCCGATACCCATCACCAACATGTTGATCCATAGGATCACATGACAACCATATATAGGGGAAAATCCAGCCATGATGTTTGGTGAAAAAGGTGGTGAGCATATCCTCATGGAGACCATGAAGAAGAAATTCAAGCTCATGAAGAAGCCGCGAGGCTATGCCATCTTGACTATTTGAGATCTTGCAATCAAGGTGGCTACGCAGGATTTTGGCAAGAAAAGTTATGCGGAAGTGTCACGTAGATGAAGTGTTGGCACCCGTTGTCACTCTAGTGGCCCAATGTATAGGAGATCAGTTTAATTGGACACGCTATCTCTACGGTGAGTTCCTTGTAAACTATCGTGATTCACAAGAGCTTAGCAAGACCTTCCACTATGAGTGACTCTTGTTGTCTATTGTGTTGGTAGCCTGAGAGCTGCCTGAAGACAGTTAATTCCCCTCGGTCAGATTAGACCTACTAGAAGTGATGAAGTATGCTTCACTGTGGGCAACTTGTTAGGATATTCCAACACATAGGAAATAGTTAAGTTCAACTTGGTCTAGTATAGAGTTAGGTATAGAGTTAGGTAAAGTGTGTTTCTTTACCGTTGTACATTTTGTAACTTACAATCCGACGGTCATGATATGTAGTGATCCGACGGTTCACTCTCTCCTCGGTATTGCCGACACTTGATCCGTGGCTTGACACCCGATTGGTTCATGAGTTCTATTTAAAGCACATGGAGGGTCATTGTTCGGGTAATCCATCTATGAGAGAAAGCTTATGCAAATTTTCATTCTTTGATTAATAAATTGCCTGAAGTGACCACGTTGGCTCAGGCCATGGACTGTCTCCCTCTTTGAGGGTTTTAACCACGTCAAAAATACTGGTGTATTGATTTGAGATCTGGTTGTGAGCGGTGTCCTTTTGGTGTTCTTTCTGAGGAACTTACCCTGTAAATTCCTACATGGTATCAGAGCTATTTGAGGGCCGTGTCCGTTG
>APFE031071798.1:2421-45084 GCA_000404065.3 Pinus taeda
AGATGCAGCGGAAATAATACTTCATTTCATTAATGGAAAATACTGAAATATGCTTACAACCAGAAATGGAAATAAACCAGCTAGGGCGATGGTAGCTTATTTCTAAGAAGAGATGTGTGGCTACATGCCTTTGAACTGTGTTACAATGAGGCTCAAAGGCCTATTTATTATTGAGAAACAATGGAAAAACCCTTCACATTCCAAAACCTAACCCTGGAAGATGAAACGCCAAATTGTGGGCCCCGTTTTTTGGTAAGTTAGTACATCAACTTCCCGGGGTCGTGAATTGGTCATCTTATCTCTGTTTGACATGCATGATAGCCCATTGGAAAGATTTCTCCGAGGACTACGAAGGAAATGACGATTTTTAGACAAAAAAATCGTTGGCGGTAGATTTTCCAAAAAACGTCGTTTAGGGCCTCAAAACGGCTCCGGAAGTTTAGGACCTGAAAAACTCCTAAAAATAGTAAACTGTGCTATAATTAAGGAAACTGAAAGAACTGAAAGAAGCACTAGAGGGGATCCACGTGGAATTAGCAGGTGGCCACCAATATCCACCTGGATCAGAGAGTCTGCCATCAGAATGTACAGGAAGGGGGACAGAGGGAATCCTTACTTGATTTCCCTTAAAGCTTTGAAGTAGTTTGCACGTCTACCATTTACTAGAGGGGCTATCCATGGTTCTCCAATGCATGCTTTAATCAAATTAACAAATTCAGGGCTGAAACCAAATGCATAAAGAACTTGGAGAAGGAAGGAATGTCTTACTCTGTCGAATGCGTTCGACATGTCCAGTTTGATGAACATACCTTGCTCTTTGCGCTAGTGGCTAGAATGGATGATTTCCTGCACCAGTATCACATTATCCAGGATATGCCTTCCTTTGACAAACCCTCCTTGATTGGGAGAGATGAGTTTTTCTAGCATAGGTTTTATTCTATTAGTAAGTAGCTTGGTGCAAAGCGAGATTGGTCTGAATCTGTCGAATGTCTCGGGGTTGGCTCTTTTGGAATTAGGGCTAGGAAGGTGGAGTTTTTTTTTCCTCCCACTTTGACTTTTTGAAGGAATCCTTTGATCATTCGGTACAAATTAGCCTTGATGATGTCCGAGCAAATTCTATAGAAGAGTATAAGGAATCCATCTGGTCCAGGGGCTTTGTCTAGTTCCATCTTCCATATGACATTGCTGATTTCTTCTTCAGTGAATGACTTCATGAGAGATGCATTGTCCTCCTCATTAACCATCCTTGGAATGTGCTTGAGGAATTCATGTCCTTCCTCATTATCCTCCATGCCTTCTTCTTTGAATAGTAGCTGAAAGTGAGAGGTTGCCGCCTCTTTAATTAGTGTTGTGCCTTTAACTACAGCCCCGTCTAGCAAGGTGATTCAGCAATGTGGTTTCTAGAGAGGCGGGTATGAATTTGATTATGGAAGAAGGTTGTATTCTTGTCTCCAGACACAAGAAGCCAGAGATTGCGTGACTTAAGCCTCAAATATTCTTCCTCTTCTCTAAATGTCCGGAGGGTGCTGATTTGGTGTTCTTGCTCCCTGTGAATCTATACTCTAGTTATGTCTTGAGTCTCCAGGCCAATTTGGAGACCTAACAGCTACTTTGTGCTTTGTTTTCTTTGGGTAGTGGGAGAGACTATGGGCTTTTTTATCCAATGCTTCAGGGCAGTTTTGGTGGCTTTTATCTTTTGCTCCCAAACATAGCTGGGTGATCCTTGAACATGAATGGACCAAGCTTTATTCAGTGTGTCCAGAAACCCTTCCCTATTTTCCCATAATGGGCTGATCCGAAAGGGGATTGGTCCCATGGTTTTTTCTTCTTCCATTAGTAGGAGGATGGGTTTATGGTCTGAGTTCCACTTTGGCAGAATTTTTGTGGAAATGATCATCTTCTTGGAGAGGAAGGATCTCTGAAGGAGAAATTTGTCCAGCCTAGCTAAGGTATGCTCCTCCCCTATTTTGTTATTTGTCCAGGTGTATAGCCCATTTTTTGGCTTGAAGTCCATTAAATCCCATTGTTGAATCAGGTTTTCCACTAAGGGGAGGAAGCAGTCCCTACTCCCGGTTCCTCCTCTTTTTTCCTTTGGGTCAAGGATTAGATTGAAGTCTCTGACAACAATTATATTAATGAGGAAGTAAGATTCCAAAAAATCAGTCAGGGTTTTCCAACATTTTTCCTTTTCTACATAGAGTACAAGAACATAGAGATTAAAGAGAGCAATGCTTATCTTACTTAGTAGGTGTCGGAGTTCGATGTAAATCTAGTGCTGCATCTAAAAGGAGCTTTCAAGTTTGAATTTGTTAGCCTCCCAGAGAGTGGCTAACCCGCCGCATGTACCTCCAACACTTACCGCTTTTCCAAATTTTGTTTTCCATTTTGCTTTGCCGAGTTCCAGAAGGGCTTCTCCTTCTATTTTAGTCTCTTGGAGCATGAGGATCTTGGGAAGTTCTGACTTTAATAGGCTCTTGACTACTTCAGATTTTGATGCGTTCCCTAGTCCTCTATAGTTCCAAGAGACTAATCGCATTAGTTACTGGTAGGGGTTGGGGTATCTCCTCCCTTGGGAGGCCTGGTTCAAGTATTTCTGCTGATAGACATCTCTATAGCGGTGTGACTGCCTTGCATTTTTAGTCTCTCTTCTTCTTCTTCTCTGGCCTCTCGATGAGATTTCCTCCCCACTCTTTTCAAGGGCCTCTCAAATGTTTCATCTTCTGAGGATACCAATGTCTCAAGGGTCTTCTTTCTTGTCATATCTGCATAGGAAGGGGAACTAGAGGCACCTTTTCCGGTTTGGACTGGTTCCTCTTGCCTTTTTCTTTCTTCCATGTTGTTTGCCTGCTGTTCATTCTATTTATCTGCTCGATCTTGGTTTTCTTTTGGTGTGCTGAGAATATCAAAGGGGTTGGTTGACATGTCTTCTATTGGAGGGACTGAAATTCCTTCTGCTTGGGGTTCTAGAGGATCATCCCTCCTAGTGGAGGCGTCTTTCCCTTTATTCTCGTTGCTATGCTTGGTTGGTCCTAATTTCTGGACCTGCATCCATTGGTCTCCCTTCTCTTTCTCAACTACATCATCTGATTTCTTCTTACAATGCTTGGCAAAGTGCCTGTAGCCATGGAAGTGCCTACGTTTAAATGGTAGTTTCTTGTAATCTAGCACTTGTATGTGTGACCAATCAACCACCGTGAGTTTAATGGCTTCAAGGAGCCCTTCCTCTAGGTCTACTTCTACACAAATTCTAGCACAGGAATACTGGTCTCTTCTTTCTGCTCGGTCAATGTATTTACCTAGCTTGTTACCTATGGTTTCCAAGGATTTAGGGTTCGTGCAGTGAAGAGGAAGGTGGGGCAGTCTCACCCAGACCGGAACGACTGAGGGCACATCCTGGGTCGGGTCGAAGTCTGGAGTCCATTTGTTCAGAGATAGTCCCTGAGGCCCCATGAAATACGGGTCATTTCTGAATATTAGGTTTCTATATTTTGCTACTTCAAATACAAATACAAAGAAGCCTTTGACGACAAAATGATTTTTATTTCTTCTTTGACCAGGGGACGCCAGTTCCTTTGAACCCAAGCTTCTACCGCTTTTGGCGAAGGCTATAAGCCTATGTACTGACTGATAAGTCCTCTTTCTACTAAGTTTAAAGCAGCTTTGCGATGCTCTTTAGTAGGCAAAGCAACCGTGGGGATAGTTGCCATTTTTTTCACGAAGTTTTGTTGGTTTTCAGATGCTGGCCTTTTGTTGCAAGCTGCAACTAGATCCCTGAAAGCTACTAGCTTTGGTGGCAAGGGAGTTTCCTTTTCGCGACCCCCTCCTGGGGCCATGGCTTTGACGCTTCGCGCAGTCTCAAGGTTGGGTGTGTCTCTTTGCACTCTCCTTGTAAAAGTGAGTGGGCTTAGCCCAGGAAACAAGTAACACCCGCGACTAGTCAACACCCTCGCTCAGGTTTATAGTGGTTTATATTAATCACAATGTTTGATGAAACATTAAATAGTAAAATAATTCTGGCACATTTTTAACATACTTAAGACTTCATAACTTTTAGATGTATGTAATCACCATCCATTAAACCGTTATCATTATGAGGGAAGCATAATTTGGGTATCCTTGTTGTCACTTCCTCACATAGCAATCATGGCGACCATAGATTCCTCCTCATTCACTACCTCCTATCCTTGCGTGTTGACGATATCATTCCCTTTTATTGGTCATGTCGTTAGCTCTGCTACTATCATCACATTGATTAAATTCATAATTACCCCTACCCTAAAACTATTTTTCATGATTCCCACTTTATCATTTATTGGCACCCTCACACTTACCATTTTGATTGTCAATTAGGGGAGATGTTGGGTGCAATGTAATTCTGAAAATTCAAAAAGGAGACTGTTGGTAACAAGTGTATTTGTGGAATTTAGTGAAGGAAATTTTGCATACATTTGTGGTGAAAGGTTTTAGAGTTCGATGAGAGTCTTATTAAGTAAGGGATTGAATTATAATTCCGAGGTAAGAGCAGTGCATCGAGATTTACGAATGAAAGACTGTAGGAAAGGGGAAGGTGCCAGTAAGGTTTGAATTGGGGTCAATTGGTGAAGTTAAATGTTTTCCTGCGTATAATGTCAGTTTCCAAATGTTGAAGGCTATGGAGTGGCTATACTTCATGAAGAAATTCGATGGCCATGATTTGAAAATTACACAAGCATTCACTGAAAATTTCGATGGGAAAATGGTGACGGTAGGGTCGTTAATGTTCAATGTTTCTAAAGAATTTGTGGCAAAAGAAACAGGTATTCCTCGCAAAAGGGAAAATTTGTTCAAGAAAGCAGAGGTTGATATGGAAGCATGGTGTAGGTTCATGGTCGACTGAGACCTCAGGATACAATGGAAACAAAAATTTCATGTGAAGCATTTGATGGAGAAGTGGAAAATTCTATTGCTCATCCTAAGAAACTTGTAACCTATGAAGGTCAGTTTTCAGCTGTGCTCCTTTACCACATTTGGTTGCTGCTCCATTTTGAAACAAGTCAAACCTTGAATTTTCCTTACTTTCTTCTTAAAATTTTAGTAAAGATGTCATGTGGGGTCAAAGGGAGCTCTGTTGATAAGAAAAAAGGACAATTATACCATATCGGCTTGATAAAAATATTGGTTTATGAGGAATTACATCATCGGGGGATCAATTTGTGACACAATTTAATATTGGCAGTCTCAAACAATGTATTAAAGTGTCGAAGCAACCCACTTGATATTTTGCAGTGCAGGTCCAAAAACATGCAGCTAAGAGGGGGCAGAAAAAACCCTTGGAAAAACGTGCAAATGAGAAGGAGGGTTCCAAACCACCACCAACATCTGAATCTACAGATGGAATGAGAAGGACAACGGGGAAATGGAATGAGCTAGACTTTATTCCCCACTTTGGGAAAATGAGAATTACCCAGTAGAGTCCTCTAGTTGAGAACCCTCCAGTCGAGAATCCTCAATTATTAGAGTTAGGACATAATGGCGATTTTGTGCATGAGACAAAGAACTTAGGAGGTATCAAACTAGAGCCCTTGGGTTTAAGGCTAGGGTGGTAAAGATCAAGTGGGTTTGAATCTGGAGGCCGATGCCTGCACCGAGGCACATGTGAGTAGTACAAATAAAAGCAAGAAAAGAAAAGCTAGTAACAAGGAACTATAGTTGAAGAGCAAGCTTAAAACAAACACTACAACAACTATTACAGAGTTAGGACATGAATGTGAGTATGTGCCGACTGAGGAACATGACTATTTTATTCCTCTTAAAACCCTGCTTAGAGAGAGGAAGGATGCAAAGAAGATTGTTTCTTTATAAAATAAGGTAAAAGAAATTGAGGTTTTGAATAGGCATATTCAAACTCAAAATTCAAACTTGAAAAAGATTGTGGCAAGGATAAACACTGAGATAACAGAGTTATAGGAAAAGAATAATAAAATGGAGGATGAATTGGACACATGGAAGGGTAAAAGCAAGATACTAAGGAAGAAGTCGAAAAAAAACACCAGGGTCAGACATGGAGATTAATATCAAAGTTAAGAAGTGATGAAGGGGATTTGAAAATTTTGTTTTTTTTGCAGAGGTTTGATAATTTTGTGTGAGGACACATAAGAAGATCGGGTTGGGGGAATGTTGGGTGCCATAAATGTTCTATTTTTCTCCATTACCCGCCCTCGTTTGACCTAATTTTGGCCTCAAATATGTAGTTTTTACCTCACATTTTGATATGGTTTTGAGGATATGTGTTACAAAAATTATATTTTAAGAAGTTGGTAGGTATATTTATATTTTGAAGCCAATATATTTTAAGTTATGTGTTTTTCTAAACATTTATGCTTCTATACAAACCACTAAATCAAGTTTATGCAGTGCCCATACCTAAAAGGCTGCCTACATCCAGGTTCGTGGTTAACTCTTCAAATAGATGAGCTTGCAGCTAGACTTTTTAACGAGATTTTGGAGAATTTGTCCATTTCCCTCCCATTGTGACAATATTAGTCTGTGGAAGCAATGTCAGTTTCCAACAACCATGATCCTCACAACCAGATTCAACCATCCATTGCTTAAGTCTAGGATTATTAGGGTTTATTTTGTTAGAAGTTGAGATCCTAGATCTAACTATTACTATTGTAAGTAGGCTAATAATGTTTCTTTATATGACAATATTTATAAATTGGCTATTTTTACCTTGGGACAAGTTAGCGAAGATAGGGAGATGTTGCTGAAAGTTTCGCTCTTCAGTTGGACATATCTGTGATGCAACAACTACTTTATCAATATATTTAGCCTCTATGCTAGGTTTTACTTCTTCGTGAATTATATGCATGATTGATCTGTATTTTCAGTAAGTCAAACTCTTAACTAGGGTGTGTGAGTCGGTCAGGTTGGGCCCACCAGCCCAGCTCCACAACCCTCTTGTTTATTACATGTGGATTCATGTGTGTTGTGCATATTTGAATATATTACAGTGTGATGAGTTTATCTATTGGTGTGTATTTTGTTGCATTATTTTTATATTGTGAATATACCATTTATGCTCATAACAATTCTCTAAATACATTTGTCAAACATGGAGTGTAAGCTAAAGGTTGACCCATTGATGAAATATATGATTTCCTTGTTGTAAAGTGCGATGTATTGGGTTATTTAATAAATATCTTTGATTACACATAAATCTTCTTGACATGGTTGTGTTATATTAGTTTCTCATCAATTTGATTATTGTTTATTGCTTGGCCTGTTGAATCCACCTTGTTAGGTGTTTAAGGTGAAGATTGGGTATTGTTCTTGCCTTATTGTTCATTTGATTTAGTTTTGGGTTTTGGGTCACTGTGTGGTGTTAGTTTTCTCAAGTTTTGGTGACACTGAACCTGGAATCTTTGCGGTGAACGGTTTGAATTTTTGGTCATTACACTTATTGTCTAATTGGAAATGCAACACCAATCTCTAAACCCAAGTAACTTGACTATATTGGTTGTAATTTGGTCATGCACCCCTGTTGAGCCTTGTTGGTTGAATACCATTCCACACTTGTGTTATTTAGAAAGACATTGATTTTATGTGAGGGGTCAATCTATAGATTGTTCCTTTTCTTGAATATTCCGAGGTGTTCTCGACTAAGATTTTCACTTTGTGTTCGAGGTTCTAATTTTGTTGATGAAGTTGATCTGGGTTATTTTCTAGTATAGGAAAGCAACTGAGTGCAGGCACATGTGTGAAACAATGTATTTTACACAGTTTGCTCATAAAATAAGAACAATTTGTGTTTCTTTAGATGAAATATATACATTTGATGTTTTGAATTAATAATCATTTATGAGAACATTTTTGCGAGTATTTTCTATTTTGTGAGATTTTTCCAGCAGCATGATTGGTTGGGTTTTTTTGGATTTCACACAGTAGCATTGGTTTATTTTTGAATGAGATTTTGAGTACACTAACATCTATAGGTACTTAGTTAAGAAAAGTTTGAAAATTTCTTTGAATGACTGTGATTTATTTATGGAAAAGTTTTAGATCAATGTTGGATGAATTAGGTCACAGATTTGGATGAGAAATAGATACAAAGGGTGAATCTTATATATCTTCGTTTGCTTGGCTTGGTTGGGATTTCAAGAATATTGCCCAGACTGAATAGTTAATAGTAGTTTACTGTTTTTTTAAATAAGTTTTAATCCTCTTGGAATAGTGTGATTAAGAAGTGAAACTTCAGGAGAAGACCTTGTTTTAAGATTGTAGGGTGTGAAAATTTGTTTGCATTTTGATTTGAAACGGTAGGGTAAATAGGACAATTAGAGTCTCTCTGGCACAAATAGTGTTGCATCTCTATGTTTACTAATTCAGATTGATAAGTGAATGTTGAGATAAAGACATGACTAATATTATAACCTAACAATCCTACACAGGGGTCACATTGAAGATAATTTGTGCACCTAAAGAGGGGTTGTGTTGGCTAAAGAAACTATTCAAAATATTTGTCTTAGAAGTTGAAGCGATTGACCCAAATGGGACCTACAAAATTTGACCATTAGTGCCAAGGTCATTTTTATATAAGCCAATTTAGGAATATGATTTCATATTTTCAAATATGCATCCAAATTACTAGAAGACTTGGGTAATATTGTGGTCATAAACCGTCATATCTACTTCCTTCCATTTCAAAAAAAATATTGTCTTCTTTTTACCATATCAATTTTTATAGAAAATTTCTCCCCCTTGAATATAATAAATTATCTTCCTATTGTACCCATAACAACCACTCCTTTTATTTTTATTAAATAAGTAAAATTGAAGCTCCACCAAACCAATTTTTTTATTCATGCATAATCTTATGAAAGTATTATCTATTGTTTGACTATTTTTGGTTTTTGAGATTGGATATTTGGAAAGTTTTATTTCATAATTTTATGTCAGGGGAACCCATTATTTGTTGTCATATTTTTTTTTTTTTTTACTTTTCTTTAAGTTCATTTTTTTTCATTTTATGCCTATCAACCTCTCTTTAAGTTAAAGTTTACCATTTTTATTCTGATAATTATTATTTTCCTTTTAATTTTCTCTTGTTTTTTTGGATTGGGTGCATAAGTTTTTTATCCCTTTTTGTTTTGATTTCAATTACATTCAATATTCATGATAAGTGATAGATCCATGTGTGATTTACTTTTAATGCACTAAGTATATTATGAAAAAATTTCTTCTCTTAGTTTTATCATTTTTTAATTTTGAAAACATCATCATTTTCTACTTATTGATAATTTTCTAATAATATAATTTTTTTTTCATTCGAAGTTCACAACACAAGCTATGGCCCCCAAATTTTTTGTAGTATCATTGTGTTTTAGTGTTGTGGTAGATAAAGTCTCCCCTAGATCCATGTTGCAAATAGTTGTATTAATATGATGACATAGTAGTTGATATTGCAAATGATATGTTATGTTGACTTTTTCATGATTTTTTGTTTTCTAATTTTAATTTAATTATTATCTATTTAGTTTAATTATTTCATATTTTCTTTTATATATTTTATATCGGCCCCTTGTAGATATTTAAATTCAAACCTTTTCATGTTATATGATTTTTGTTTTTTCTGCATGTCTCCTTGACACTGGATGACCCAAATCTATGATATATCTGTATCTGAATTTCTCTTGGATGTCCCTAATCTATATTTCTTAGAAATATCTCACAACTTGAATATATTTTGAAATTGTATTTGTTTTTAAGCTTTTTTACATTTTATTTATTTATTCTAAATGTATTTACATCCATATTTATTTATTCTAAATTTATTAATATCCCACGTTTAACTTAAGACAATTGAATCTTCCTAAATATGAGAGATTTGAATAAGACAAATTTTAGTGCGGGCTCTACATTCCAAGCGTCATATAACTTCACATACAAATAAAACATGGCGAAAAAAAACAATATAAACACTTTAAAATTCCTTTTCTCGGTACATGAATAAATAACTAACGCACAAATTTTGGCAAACAATTTTGGGAAAGATTATTGAAGGATGAGTATAAAGAGGGAAGTAATTGTAACCAATGAAGAGAAGACAAATTGATTATAAAAACTTCATTCTATTTTGAGAGGGGTAGGAAAAATTTGTAATCAAGGCTTGATATTGTTGTTATCGTGTAATTTTGAAAATATGTGGATTTGAAAATCATCTCATACATTTCTAAAGCTTAAGGAATGATTGAAGACTTGGTGGCTAGAAAAATGTGATTATTCTCTTGTATAATTTTATCACGTGAATTTTGGATTGAACGTTGATGGATATTGCATGGATCTAATACTGAAGACCTATTTTTGAAGATTTAAGATAAGTAAAATCTACTTCATGGTCAATTTGTCTAAATTGTGCATTTATGTTAATTATTTTATCAAGTTCTATTCATTATTGAAATTAATAAATGAAATATGATGATGTGATCAATGTGAATTTGACTACAGGGACATAGTCTAATATCATTTATATGTAGAACTTATTCTCATTCATGATTTGTTTTTCTTAAGAATGAGAATAATATTTCTATTACTTCAAATCAACATGGAAAATGCAACTATTACATTGTTAGGACCATACAAAATTTGGGACATAAATTAGATAGAGATTTTGTAGCACTAATTTCTTGTCGGGCCCATTTCCCCAAAAGTTTGAAGTTTTACCCTAGTTGTCCTACTATTTCTATAGGCATATTTGCACCCAAAGTTTTGCATAATCAAACAACATTTACATAAAATCTTGTATGAATTCTAGAGAGACCACCTTCTTTCTTGATTTCTTCCTAGTGAGAAGACTCAATGACATTCATTTATGGGACGAAATGAGATACTTTAGGATTCTCATTACTAGATAGGGTTGGTTCAGTTGGTTTATGATTTAATGTTGAGTGGAGTTTTTCAATTTGCTAACATAAGTTAATTAGCTCATCCTAATTTTGTCTGATGATAGTCTGTTGTTCATCCATAATGTCCATGACTATTGTTATGCTTGAAATAGATTGGTTGTGTTTTATTTGTAGAGTGTATATCTCCTCTTGAAACTGATTTATTTTGTCCCAGAGAAGCTTGATTTCTATATTTCTTGGGTTAGCCATCTGAAGCATGAAGTCTAGTTCCTCTTGCAAACTAATCCTTCTACTAGTCAATTTAGGTTGGAAAGTTCCCAAACACAATGTAAGGAGACTTAAATTCGGTAAACTTCCCCTTACCTCTTGAGCTATAATTCTTGATCTAAGAATAAGAAACAATAGCCCCTGAGCTTGGTCCATGCAATCTAGTGACAAGCAGGTGATGTAGGGTAGATCAATGTGCTCTAATTTTATGTCGTTGAGCCCCCAAGAGCTTCCCATCTAATGGCCTAAGAGCTCATACCCTGTAATAATTCTCTAGGAAACAAAAGGAGCCTAATTCCCTTATTCAGGTATAGCCTTGAGTTGATTCCATTCTTCCCTATCCCTGAGGTAATTAGAAACCAACACGAAGTATCGTTGATTTTCTATATATTATCCAAGCTGCCACTAATGAAATTGACATTTAGACCACTACCGCAAATGAGTTAATTGAGACTTGAAGGGGGTGCTAAAGTTGTGACAACACATGGTTTATCCTTATTCTTATCAAGGTATGTAGTGTGATTTACATTAGAAGAGAGTGGATTCTTCATATTTTCCAATAATCAATTACACACTTTTGATCAATCTCTTTATCACTGTTAGATTAAGATTATATATATATATGATTGCATTTTCATGATTAAATAAGATTGCATATAGGATTTAGTAAGCTTCAACGAAAGTCTTCCTTTGAGGAGCAATTTATTTAGTGGCAATTGAACCCACATATTGGTAGATATCGCCACACTAAATGAGTAGATGTCTAATTGGGAAATGATCCTGTATTGTAGGAGGAATTTTTATTCCTATTAACAATTAACACTAGAAGGAGAGATTGAGCAAGCAAACCCTTTGGAGCCTTTCTTTAAACATTATTAATTAATAATGGCTCCTATCCTTGTTTTACAACATGCTTTTAGTTTTCCTTGGCCTATTGAAAGTATTTCTTAGAGAGAATTAATTTCTTGCAAAATTTGAGTGTTAATGGATAAAGTAAAATATCTTTTTTTCATTATATTTCACAGGTTAGCATGTTTTGTATATATCTTAAGTATACATGATGATAATGAGATTTGCAAACTATTTACTCTGACCTTTAGAGGAAGAATAAAGAGATGGTTTCAAGTATTTCGAGCCAGATCAATTCATTCATAGAGACAATTTATGGAGGCATTTCTTAATGCCCATGAAAATTATGATTATGAGAAATTGTGTGTAGAGTTAGAAAACATTCAAATGTATGATGATGAATATGCAGAGTATTTTGCTTCTAGGTTTAGAGCAATTTGTTTCAGATTTCCTAAGAGAGAGTAATATTTAATTGGATATTTGATGCATCGTTTCCTTGATTTATGTTCACTCTCTCTTATACAAAAGAAAGATGATGAAATTAGTGGTTACCCATCCATGTTTTTTTTGTTTTGGAATATTTTTGTTCATTATAAGAATTGGAGTCTAGGGATAGATTTTGTATAATAACCAGTGATCTTGAAGTCTCTATTGATTCTTGTTCTCTTGAAGAAGGCTTAATTTGTTATGAACCAGCTCACAAAAAGATAGATCAACGACTCCAAAATCAACCTCTTCAAGGGGCAACCTCCTTTACATTACACACATGAACAATTCTTGGATGATACAAATGACTAAACCTCCTTTCTATATATAGGAGTCTAAGGGGTCACAATATAATCAAAGCCGACATAACAATAATAATATAAGGGCAAAACGATAACAATAGTGGGCTTCTATGGGGCAAACTAATAACAATATGGGGACAATATGGGCACAATAATAACAATAAGGACTACAATGACAATAGTACTGGGGGAATCACTAGTATTATAGGGACCTAACAAGCCCCTCTCCTTCAAAAAAGTGTTGTTCTCAACGCTTGAGTAGTTCTGGATGCTTCTATTAGTGTCAGTGTTTGCATACTTCCATCAGGGATCACATTCCTTTTTTTGCATGATCATTTTAGGTGTCTCATCTTGCAATTTCAAGTCATTCCGCGAGGTCATACTTTATAATTGATTCCCTAATGGTTGTTTGAGTCAGGATTGGTCTTTTCCCTCACAAAGATGTCTGCTGACCCACTCTCATAGTTGGCTGATTTTTTAAAACATTCTATCACTCTTTTCATCTCAGTCAAAATTAGTCATGAAATCAGGTCTTCATTTTTCATTTTGGTCATTAGGTTTCATCTTTCTAGGTTTAGGGTCATTATTGTATCCAAATAAAGGCTAGCAGCAAGTGCGGGGAGGACCTAATAAAGGTCATTCAGTCTCTTTCAATCAAAATTGAGATATGGATGTTCTCTTTGGTTCTTTGTAGCTTTTCATCTCAAAAGCATCGTTTTTGAGTTGAAAATGAAAGATTTATTTGTAATTTTCAAAGTCATTTCATGATAAAGTCTTTTATTTCCCAAGTTGCTTAAAGTCATATATTCCTTGCTATACACTCCATAATGCAAAGCCTTAAAGCATATCAACCACTCAAAAGCATTAGAAATAAATATGAGAAAGAAATTTTAAAAGGTGAATGATTAAAGTGGTGGGTCCCTATAGTGAAAATTATAGTTATAAAACCTCAAAGGGATGAGATAAACTTCATCATGCTCATTTCGCAAAGAGAAAAACCGAGTTGCAACAAATTGGTGGACAAAGAAATCGTGGGCGTTGTGCATGTAGGCGGGGTGCTACACATACAGCTAGAGTGCTGCACATAGAGCCCGTGCGCCTGTGTATTTTTGCACGGCGCTGCGCACCTGTACATGACATTGCGCATAGGGCCGACAACCATCAAAACTATCCTAACAAGCATCGAAATCACTCCTTTTGCTACATAGAGCCTCAAACAAGTAAGTATACTCCCTACGATGTACTCCCAACACTCATTTCAAGCTTTTTGAGTTTGTTTGCTATTAAAATTTTCAAACCCCAAGTTGTCTAAAAACCCTCCCTGCTTATTGATGAGCCCCATAAATGGGTAACTATATGGGCTCATTATGCCTATTATTTTCATTCAATCTGCCATTCTCAATATTTTTGTGCATGTTTTTGAATATATTTATGTCAATAGAGTGAATGGGAATGGTCACTTTGCCATGTGGTCTAATGAGTGTTTATTGCAGATTTTTTGACAATTTTGGACAAGGACTAGGAATTTATGAGCAAAATGATAGCCAAACTCAAGGAAATAGGGATGAGGAATTATAGGAGGGGTGTCCCCTTCATTAAAAGTCCCTTCCTTGAATTCTTCATCAATAGTTCAGAGTGCAAAGGCCCACATTGATGATTCTAAGGGGTAGCCGAGCAAGTCAAGTAGGGTTGTTGTTATCTTCAATTCCAGGCAGCCGAGTTCCTTAAGTTTAGGAGGACTCTTGGAAGTCCCCACTTGTATAAATAAGAAGGCTTCAAGCCTTAGTAGGTTAGTCATTTCATAGTATATTTTCGCACTGTTGTGCAACCTTGTACTAAGCTCATTTTCAAGCTCTTTTTGAAGACAGTTTTGTGATGTAACTGATATTTTTTTATCAATGAAGATGAATCAAGTTTTGAACTAGCATTGATCTTTTCTAGAGGGCTGAAGCTCTTGGTTTAGGGCCTAACCCAAGTTCCCAACACCTCCTTTGTGTATTTATATGCTTTTACTTGCATTCATAAGCTAATTTATGTTGTTTAGGCTAATCTTGCTTTGTTAAATTAGGTTGCTTTTGATGGTTAGAATAGTTGTTTTTGCTTCAATTTGCTTAAGTAGTTTGCTATAGTAATAGGAAAAGATCCAAAAAGGCCACCAGCAGGTCATGATCTCCTTTCTCCCTCCTTGGGACCATGATTTGAGGTCAAGGCACTGCTGCTGCCACCAAAATCATAGTTTTCGCTCTTCTAATGCAATTGCTAGTGTGATGTTTCGAGTTGGAGAAGTTGATATTAGTTTGGATCCACATGTCTAGATCATTTCATGTTCATTTATCATGGTTTTCTCACATAATCTTCTGATCATAAAGTTATGTTCAACATTTTTCTGGTTTTAGGTCAGAATTAGGTTAAGATAGACAAAACTTTGTTTTTTTGGTTCTTTCTTTGGTCAATTTTGAGAAGTAAGTGTGAAAATCTCTTGTAGAACATTCCAGCTTATCATTCCTCCATAACACAGCCTGTACCAATTCATCTCTCAATATGTATCCACTCATTCGCCATATTTCGCCAGTCTGCCCTAATTCCTGCAATTTCCCATAAAGTTGCTTTCTTGCCTTTTGAACGAATCCAACCATCTCCTTCAGCCTTGGTCCTCATTGACAAAGTTATAGACTACTCAACACCTCCATCACACCTTCATCTCCCCTTTCCCATCATTTTTTCCACCTTCAAACCTCCAACAACCACTTTCGGCCTCCTCCTGTAGATCCCGTGCAGCCTCCTGTAGAATTTCCCGCGAGTGATTTTTCGAAGTCTGATTGCAATGGAAGTCTCCAAGAGGGTACTAAGGACTTCTTAGGACCTCTCCACACCTTTCTCACCATCTGCAAAATCAATCTCCATCTTCCTTTTCCACAAAACCTTTGCACAGTCACAACTAGTCAAACCATAAGCATAATAATTCCACATAAAAATACACAAAAGTACAAAAAGATGATTTCTTCTCATTTCTCTTCAGAAGTAGCTTGAATAAATGCAATTTGTCTTGTCAGTAATCAATGGCACCCATTTTAGTAGTTTCCATCTCTTTTCTTACACAACTAGGGTTTGTTAGGGTTTGCGTTTCACTTCAGTTTTCCTTCTCTTTCTACTAGTAGAATAGCTCTTGTAGAGTTAGTTTCCTTTCATCATAGTTCAAATCTTCTTCTGAGAACTCATAGAAGTTGGCTTAAGCTCCTAGCGAATTTGCACTAGCTGATCAAGTGACAGCCTGCAACAAGAACTAGTACTTGTGCATATAGCACCGTCGCTTCCAAGTTTGTTACGAACTACCGGGTTGATAAAAGTAAAGAAGGAAGCCCCAGGAGTTGCAATATTATTGCTACAATATTGGAGCTCACCACTCTTTTTGGTGCCATTGCCGGGAAAGCGTCAGAGTATTTTGTGATTACTACTTTTCTTCTATTTTCTACTGCAACATTCTCCTAAGTATTTTATTTCAACATTCTCCTAAGTATTTTATTCCTTGTTCCTCTGGGACCCCCTATATTGGAGAGACTGGTCGCTCCATTAATCAAAGGATTAGTGAGCATGCAACTGACCTTAAGCATAGGACGACCAAGTCTTCCGCTTTAGTTGAGCATGCTGAGAGTACCAAGCATCATGTTTGCATAGAGGAGGCGAGTGTTATCGCTAGGGTTTCCCAGTTCCATCACCGAAAATTTAGGGAAGCCCTTGAGATTGAGAAGAGACCGAACAATCTCAATAGAGAAGACGGATGGAAGATAAGCAGTTGCTGGATCCTCGCCCTCTCTTCCTGTTAAAGGGAATTTTATTTTTTTTAGTAATTTCTCGTTATTTTTATATGTAATTTTATTTTATTTTCTTTATATTTGTTGTTTATTCGTTATTAATATATATTCTAGTATTATTATATATTTTATATAATATTTTTTTTATTTATTTTATTTATATATTTTATTTGTTTTTTTATTTTATTTTTATTTTGTTTATTTGTTTATTGGTTTTTATTGATTTTTTGTTATTCATTATTATTTACTTTTTTTTATATATATATTATATATAATATATATATATATATGTCGATCAATATTTTTTTTTTTTTTATTTTATTTTTTTTTATTATTTTTTATCCTAAAAGCTAATATTAAAACAATATATATTTTGATATTAAAATAATTAATAAATATTTTATATTTATTTCTTTTTAAACTAACACTAAATTATTTTCTTATTTATATTGTTTTCACCTAATTTAATTATTCCCATTATAATCTCTAGATAATATAAGAATAATAAAAAATATTATATTAATAAATAAAAATTTGACCTTGGTCCCAAAGTCAAAAATTAGTTGTTAATCAAATTTAGCCATTGGAGACTCTACTCAGACTATTTAACATGCCAAGCTGGATCTGTTTCTTCAACTTGTCCTGACGATGAACCACACTAGTTGGTTCGAAACGCGTCGACAAATGAAATTTTATGTGATTTACGCTGAAGAATCTCTCATAAAAAAAAGTAGAGTAGTTGTTTCATTTCCATTCTGCAATTTTAATTCTGTAAAAGTATATTAAACATTTTCTGCTTTCATTTCAATTCTGCAATTTCATTTCAGCAAGCGTAGATTAGACATTTACTACTTTCATTTCAATTACGCAATTTTATTTCAGCAAGCGTAGATTAGGCATTTCCTCATTTCAATTCTACAATTTCATTTCAACAAAGTAGATTAGTCATATCTTGCTTTCATTTCAATTCTGCAATTTTAATTTCAGCAAGGTTTATTTCAGTTAGTTGCAATTTGTTGTTCAATCCATTTTAGTTTTGCAGGTACAAGAAAAAAAACAAAAGTCACCCAAAAAAGAGATTTCCTTTCATGCCTCATGGAACATAGACAATTTAGGAAAATTCCTACCCAACACCCCCACCACATCGCTGAGTCATCCTTCTCTCTTCTTTGGTGGCAGTGATCTAGAAGAACCTATAGGTGAACCTCCAGAGATATACGAAGATCCTATAACATAAGAAGAGCAAGAAACAATTCATCCTAAGACCATGGCTGAAAACAAAAATGTTAGAGGAAATGGGGAAAGAATAGAAGGTGCCTTTCCTATTCGAGAGACCAATGGGGACACAAAAATGAAAAACATAAGCCCTTCAGCCTTACCTCACATCCATGGATGGACTATCGGAGATCCTGATACCTTCTTATTTTAATTTGTTGTTCTCTATCAGACCTATGACTATGCAGAAGACGAGCAGAAGTTGAAATTGTTTCCTTCTACCCTCAAGGATGCAACCTTGCGTTGGTTTATGGGGTTACCAGGAAACAGTATCACAACTTGGGCTCAGATGCAGCAAGCCTTTAACAACAGATACCGGGACTATTGTAGGTCAAAGGATACCAAAGAAGAAATCTTCTGAATGACCATGGGAAGTGATGAATCTTTAGAAGACTATGAAGAAAGGTTTCAACTCAGTTATAAAAGGGCCAGGTGCACACTTGACCCCGAATCTCTGAAGTTGGTTCTACTCAGAGGAGTCCCTGAAGACCTTCTAGATACCCTCCATTTGCTGGCTAGGGGAGACATCTATCAACTACCTTATGATGACATAAAGACTGTGTTTAGAAACCATTCCAGGTCAGCTAGAAAGAGAGGTAGGGGAAGTCAACCTTTAGCTAGTACATCCTCATCTAGTTCATCCCTTAGAAACGAACTTGAGAATCGGCTAGAAGATTTCAAGAGCGAGGTGAGGCAGACTCTTGCCATGAAAATGGATACCTTGCATACCAAAAGGAAACAAGAGGAAGTCAAGAGGGATTTGGCCATCTTTTGTCCCAGGTGCACTAGAAAGCATCCTAGGAACGAGTGTCCATTGCACTCTATAGAGGTGTGTTTAGTTTGTGAAGAAGACCATCCTACGAATCAGTGCCCTTCCTTCCTTGGAATCAAAGCTTCATATCAGGGCACTGAAGGAGCCACTGAACCGCTCTATTTCATGAACCAAAGGAGACCACATGGACCCAGACCTTACCAGCAGGGAATGTAAGGGACATCCCAGAACTATTACAACCCCAATCAAGCCACTTTCATGCCTTCTTGGGGTCCCCCTGCTCATCCTTCCTGGTCCACACCCCCTCCTTGGTCATATCCTCCTCAATACCAGGCTCCTCTAGTTCTCATTTGTTTCACTCTTATGCTCAGCCTCAGCCTCAGTGGAATGCACCTCATCAGGGGTGGAGGCTCTAGTATAACTTTCCTCCTGCTCTTTTGCCTCCACCACTTGCTCAACCACAACCATTACCTCCTGCTCCACCAAGACAACCCCAAATACTTGCTCAACCGAACCTGAACCCTAACAACAGATAGGCCCAACAGGTATATAGTGGAGAAACATCATGCCTGACCTATTTTGTGGAGATTCAGGAGATTAACCTATGATCTAGGAAGGTTCTCCCAGATAGCCAACCTCCTCCTAAGGAGAATGAGGAAGAAAAATAAGAAAGTGAACCAAAAGTCACCCCACCCTTTCCTCAGAGACTAACTAGAACCACACAACCGACCCCAGAAGAAATTGAACTTCTGGGAGAATTGAAACAGTTACGTGTAAAGATATCGCTTCTCCAAGCCATAAAGGATGTGCCTATATACAACAATATGATCAAGGAGAAGTGCTTCATGCACCCAAGCAGGCGCAAGAGAGATGCTCCAACTATCAATGTCATAGGACAAGTGTTCGACCTGATGTTGGCGTAGGTGATCTATTCGAAATATCTAGACCCTGGGAGTCCTGTAGTCAATGTCCACATCAATGGCACCGTAATCCTCCATACCTTGATTGATCTAGGGGTTTCCATTAATGTGATGAACAGGGACACTATGCTCAAACTCAACCTTTAGGGTTCCCTGAGAAAGACCTCAACAGTATTGTAGTTAGCAGACCGCTCCACTGTGACCCCTGAGGGGATTGTGGAAGATGTAATGGTCTCTATTGATTCTTGGAAGTACCCTGTTGATTTCCTGGTTCTCTAGCCAAAGGAAAAGCTCGTCGTGTATCCTCTCATCCTGGGAAGACCTTGGTTGGCTACTGCAGATGCCTACATTAGTTGTCGAGCCGGGAACATGACAATCAAGAACGGGCATATGTCCAAACAACTAGTCCTATATCCTCCTGCCCAACCTCTATTAGAACATGATCTACCCCTTTGGTTGGAGGAGGAAGATAAGGATGAAGTCTATTCCACACCATTATGTACAGTAGAGGCTACCATGGGGGGCCCACAAATTGAGGATGACCTTATTAAAAAATTGATTCAGAATCCACCCCCCAGTGTGTTGCCATTAGAAGAGTTGGTGGAAGAAACCCAGGCCAATCCTGTAATTGATCTCTGTGTGGCTGATCCAACCTCTCTCCGAGTTAAGAACATGGAATTCGGCCCAGAGAAAACCTTGAAGATCAACTCATCCATATCCACCTCTCAAGAGAAAGAACTGTGTAGCTTATTGAACAATCACTTGGATGCTTTTGCTTGGAGCTATAAGGAAATGAAGGGAGTCCACCCTTCAGTTTGTACTCATCACATTTACATTAAGGAAGATTGTAAACTAGTCAGACAACCTTAAAGGAGGATGAATCCAGCCCTTAAGGACATTGTCAAAGAAGAACTGCAAAAGTTGCTGGATGCAGGATTCATCTATCCCATCTCTGACAGTGAATGGGTTTCTCCTTTGGTGCTAGTGCCAAAGAAAAATGGGAAGTGGAGAATATGTGTAGATTATCAGGAACTAAACAAGGCCACCAAGAAGGACCATTTCCCTTTGCCTTTCATAGATCAAGTGTTAGATGACCTGGAAAGGAAGAAGTTCTTCTCCTTCCTAGATGGGTTTAACAGGTATAACCAGATCCAAATCAACCCGGAAGACCAAGATAAGACCACTTTCACTTGTCCTTGAGGTACTTTTTCCTACCAGGTCCTTCCTTTTGGGTTATGCAATGATCCTGCCACTTTCCAGAGAGCAGTATTGAGCATATTTTCTAAACTGGTGCATGATTTAGTGGAAATCTATATGAGTGACTTTACCCCTTATGGTTCTAACTTCTAGGAAGCTCTGACTAACTTGGGAAAAGTTTTAGCCAAGTGTATTGAAATGAACTTGTCCCTCAATTCTGAAAATGTGAATTCCTGATGACTGAAGGGACTGTGCTAGGTCATACAATTTCTTAGCAAGGATTACAGGTGGATCCCAACAAGAATGCTATCATCCAAAAGGGTCCCACCTCCTCAAAAAGTAAGAGATGTTCGGAGTTTCCTAGGCCTAGTAGGGTATTATAGAAGATTCATCAAGGATTTTAGTAAGCTAGCCTCTCCATTATTTGGTCTTTTGGAAAAAATGCTAAGTTCATATGGACTGACAACTGTCAAGAGGCCCTGGATGCCTTGAAAGGTACGCTGGTAACTACCCCAATTTTGAGAGGTCCAAACTGGGCCCTACCTTTCCACATTCACACATATGCCTTGAAAAAAGTGATAGGAGCAACCTTAGGGCGGGTTGAGGAGAAGATACCTTATGCCATATATTTTTTCAATAAAAACATGTCTAAGGCCAAACTAAACTACACTGTAACCGAAAAGGAGCTCCTAGCTGTAGTACATTCCCTAAATAAGTTCAGACACTACATCACAGGCTATCAAACATTCGTACACATTGATCATGATGTAATTAGGTATTTGATGAGTAAACCAGATGTAAATGCTCGTATCATTATATGGTTACTTTTATTGCAGCAATTTGATTTGACCATTGTTGATAAGCCGGGTAAGGAAAATGTTGTTGCTGATTTTCTGTCCAGACTAAATCTACCTGTAGGTGAAGAAGGAATGGTGGATGATCAAATGCCAGATGAACACCTATTTGCTATTTCAGTACTATCTCCATGGTTTGCTGATATAGCAAATTATTTGGTTTCAGCACAGTTTCCGCCACACCTGTCCTCAAAAGAGAAGAGCAAGATCGTGAGGAAAAATGCCCCATTCACCTTGATTGGGGGCAATATTTTTAAACTTGGCCCAGATCAGAGTTGAGGCGATGTGTCAGGGAGGAGGAAGTTTTTGACATCCTCCTAACCTTTCATGATGGCCCGGTGAGGGCCACTTTGTAGCAAAAAGAACTGCCTTCAAAATTCTGCAAGCAGGTTACTATTGGCCCACTCTTCATCAAGATGTCAGGAGATATATCAGCCAATGTGAATGATGTCAAAGGATGGGGAAAACTACTCCAAGGGATGAGATGCCCCTGAAACCTCAAGTGACTTTCGAGCCATTTGAGAAGTGGGGAATGGACTCTTTGGGTCCTATCAACCCTCCTTCAAAATAGAAATCTTATATCATTGTGTGTATTGATTATCTAACAAAATGGGTAGAAACCAAGGCGATCAAGGAAACAACAGAAGAAAAAGTAGCTGATTTTTTGAGGGAAAATATCTTCTATAAGTTTGGTTATCCAAGAGAGTTAGTCACAGATCAAAGGAGTCAATTTATCTCCAATTTGGTCGAAGACCTGTTCACACATCATAAGATTAAGCACAGAACTTCCACCCCTTATCATCCGTAAGAAAATGGACAGGTGGAAGTCACTAACAGAGCTATGGAAGGAAAATTGACTAAGGTAGTGAGCAACAACAGAAAAGATTGGGCAGATCCACTGGTTGAGGCCACCTGGGCCTATAACACCACCAGGAAAACCACCACAGGGTTCACACCCTATGAGCTGGTCTATGGGAAGAAGGCTCTGCTGTCAATAGAATTTGAATATAACACATTAAGGGTGGCAACTCAATTGGACCTAGATCTCAGCCATGCACAAAGGAAAGATTGCTTCAGCTAAATTTATTGGATGAACAGAGATTGCAGGCCCTACTCCACTCAGAGGTAGTCTAACTTCAAAGAAAAATATGGCATGACAGACAGCTCAAAGAAAAATAATTCCAACAAGGAGATTGGGCGTTGCTATATGATTCGAGATATAAAGATTTCAAGGGCAAACTGAGGACAAGATGGCTGGGAACATACACAGTAGAAAAATGCAATGACAATGGTTCAGTCCTGATCCGGACCATTGATGAAGAAGCCATCCCCATGCTCGTCAATGGGCATAGGTTGAAGATCCACAGGAAGCCCCTTTCCAAGTAGTAATTCACTGAGAATCTGGGTAAAACAATGTTGGTAGTGGAGCAGATCCCTGTCTCCACTTCACCCACACCTTGAGCAAACAAAAAAAAATAAAATATCCTTAGGTGAAAACCTCTTAGAGGCGCCCAGGGTAGGCAGTGAGGGTGAAAACCTCCTGGAGGCGCCCCAACTGTTTCATAAAAAAAAAATGAACTTTTTTTAATGCATTTCAGGTTGTAGGAGGGTTACACAAGAGAAAACACATGGTTAGGCTGCATGCAACCTTGATAACTCATTCTTCCATCGCCATTGTCTTTTCCTAGGCCTTGGTCTCATTTGTTCTTAAAATTTCACATCCTACAGGAAACTTTGTGCATTCTACAGGAGGCTCCTATAGAAACTACATAAAGCCCAAAATCAAGTTCAGAGAAGAATCTGAGGGCTAGAAAATTTCCTAGAAGGCCTGTGGACCTCCTTGCCACCATCCATCCACCTAATGCTCCATTCCATCCCTGCACACCCACACTTCCATTTGCTTTTCTTTCCCTGCACAGACAAATACAGAAATTTTGTTTCTTTCATTCTTTTAACAACAAAAAAATGATGATAAATAAGCAGCAACATTCTTCACTTGTTCTTACCTAATGCCTTCCACCTGTTATTCCTTTCATTCAAAACCTTCTTCAGCTGTCTTTTTAGCCCCTGCTTAAGCATCAGCCTGAAATTTCAGAGGGAGAAGCAACAACAGGAAATCCTGCAGGATTCCTGTAGCAACTGATCCCTTTAAAAACCAAACTCCAGAGACAGGGTCAGTTCAGCCAGGACGTATGCAGCATGCCAGGAGCAGAGCCTCATCAAAACATCACTAGCATAAGCCAAAGTCCAAGCATGCAGAGCACCAGAAGCAACATCGATGAGAAAATGAAGTGCCAAAGTCCAGCATGTAGGGCACAACAACGACTAGTAGGAAAGTGGCTAAACCTATTCCTCAATTGCATGAATATTATTTAGGAACTACATGAACTATTGGAATGGTCACGATTAAATGGAATCGGTGGCCAACTAACTAGCCACCCTCGTTCAATTCCAAACATCCTCGTTCAATTCAAAACGCCCTCGTGGAGTTCAAATGAGCCTCATCCAATTCAAACCGTAGTTCAGATATGCAGTCAACACGTGTGGCTCGTCAACTTGGGAAGAAAAAAAATCAGAACCGGTAGTGGTGGCGACGTATAACGGGAATAATGGAGGTGATGGCAGTCAGGGGACATGAAAAACCATAATGACACTGGCATAGGACCAACGGTCCGGATGGGGAAAATGTACCCATCCGACCACCTCACCTCGTCACCACAAATTACGCCATCAGCTTAAGTACAGTGCCGTCTATGCCTCCACCACCTTTTGTTTTCAATTGCCTTGACAAGTTCTCGACTGCAGCACTCACCTACCACCTTCAGAACAGCGAACCAGTCATTTTCTACTAGTTTTTCAAAACCCTCCTGCCTATCAGGTTCTACAGGAGCACTATTGCATTCTACAGGAGTAGAAACACCATCTACAGGAGCCTTTCTACAGGAAGGCCAGAGAACAGCTCTACAGAGGAAAATTTTGGAACTTTTGTCTAATTCGAGCTTGAAAAGAGGTAAGCTCGGAAACTCACTCTGCATGTGATATATCTATACAAGGTGGTGGATTAGAACTAAAGTATTGGATTGAAAAAGGAAAGGAAAGAGAGCTTAAGATTTTGTCGGTGTTTTCCTGAAATTCCTTACAGTCTCTCCATTTTCTTCTTTGCACTCAAAATTTTGTTTTTTTCCTTTCCTTTCCGGTATTCTCCTAAAAAAAAAAAGGATGCAACCATAGAAACCAAGCCTATGAAAAAATGAATTTGAAGGTCTGTCTACTCTGTGAAAAAACACTGTGTTATATATTCTCTGTTTTGTCAAAGTATTTATTTTTTTTCAAAAACCAAGAAGCAAATTCAGGTTGAAAACAATTTGAAGGGAGGGAAAAATTGCAAATTGATGTTGTGAAAAAAAGAAGGACACGAGAAATCCCCTCTTTGGTTAAAAAAAAAAAAACAAAACTCAGCTATCCCTCTGTTTCCGGTTTTGAAAGTTGTTGCCTTCTTCCTCACCTGAGCATTTTCAGAAACCACTAAACACCATGCTAGGAGGTTTTTTGAGAAAGGAGCCTTTGAACTCCAACAAATTGCATGAGCACCCCGAAGTGGTGGCCCTCTTCACCAGGGAAAACAAGATGTCCTTCTTTGAGACAATTCATGGTTATGACGAATAGGTGACCGAGGAATTTTTACTGTCCTTAAGACCCCATTCCAAAACATATGCTACAGTCAGTTTTAGGGGTCTGACCCTAGAGCTTACACTAGATTGTATCAACAAAATCACAAGTCTTCCATTAGGACAGGTTGCTAAAAAGACATTTTTTCAACCTGATGAGAATCCTGTAGAGGATAAGAATGGGGTCAGAAGGACAAGCTTACCTCCTCCATGGAGTGAGGCCAGCTACCAGATCATGAAATATATCTCTTGTGAAGGGAGATTCAATATATATTATGGTTATCACTTCAGGTTATTACATGAATTGAGATATGGGATGGACCTACCTGCAGCTAGAAAACTCAGTCTCCCATATTTCCTACTCCAATCTTTGATAGAATGTGGCACCAAGTTGAATGCAGGGGTTCCAGACCAACTAGACCGCCATGGGCTCATCAAATTGTTGGTAGAAGATGCCCTACACACATACACCATCCCTATATCTTGGGAAATTTTCCGAAACATGTCTAGAGGAGATGACATCAAAACTCTTACTGATGAACTTAGTCCATTCGACAGTGAGGAGGAGAAGCAGAAAGAGGATCTTGAGAAGGAAATTCATGAGGAGCCACAAAATATTCAAATAGAAGCAGAAAAAGAGGAAAAATAGGAAGAGGAGGAGAAGCCGGACAAAACCGCAGTTGAACCTAAGGCAGGAAAGAAAACAACATCAAAGGCAGAGAAGCGGAAGAGAACAAAAGCTGAGAAAAAGAAGCCCAATAAGGCTCAGAAAAAGACTGCCACAAGGGAGGCAAAGACTCAACAAGAAAAAGAGAAGACACCACCAGAGACAACAGAGACAAAAGCAAAAATAGTAGACTCAGGAAAAACTGCAGAAGGTGAAGAAGAAAAACAGTAGGAGGAAATATCCCCTGAAACACTAGCAAGGGAAGCAGTAGCTGTGCTTGCTGCATTAAGCACTCCAGCTAAGCAAAAGGGAAAAAGAAAAAGACAAACATCTATGTATTTCAAAGCCAGGAGGAGCACCAGGATTAAGGTGGGCAAGCCCCAGCCACCATCAAAGGAACCCATTACCATTGAGGATGCACCTATTGTAGCAAGGGAGGAATCTCCCTCCAAAATCTCTATCACCTATGAGAGATGGAGTTCGAAGACCTCCACCTGGAAGGAAAGGATCAAATTGATGGACTCCAAAGCAGTCCTATAGGAGGCACAAACCTCTCTACAGGAGACACTGGCCAAGCTTTAAGAAACTGAAAAATTGGAAAAGAAGGCAGAAGAATAGTCACAAGAGGAAGGTAAGGAAAAAGAAATACCTGAGCCATGCCCTCAGCCTAATTTAGGCTTCTATTACAATCTTCTAGAAGGTGGGAAGATCATACCACAAAATTTTTTTGTACCTCTTTTCTTCGAACTAGAAAAAGAAAGGGTCAGGACCCACACCTCGATGCAGATTGCTAAATCTAAAGGAGTTGAAGATATAGGGGACATGGAAAACAAGTTAAGAGAGTTGAGCAGGGAGTTAGGCATGGTAAGGCACACCGAGAGCATCAAAAGAGCCCAATTACAGGAAGAAAATGAATTGTTGACAAAGTAGTTATAGGAATGGGAACCTCAAGGGGGAGGCAAGCTACCACTATTGGAAGGGAAACACCAACAAGAAGGACCCCTAGCAGATAGTGAAGAAACAAAGAAACAACAACAAGAAGAAGAACCACAGACATTGAAACGCTGATGAAACAAAAACAAGAAAGAGAATCTCAGGCATCAAATGAAGTGTTGATTTTGAAAAAGCAGTTGTAGGAAAAGGAAGCCCAGATGGCCTGCATGGCCAGCTGGGAAATGGAGGCCTTGTAGTGTAGACAACCAGCTAGATCCTATGCAATGTATCTCAAATATCAGTGGCTCCAATTCCAGATTAAAACATTGGCCCAGAGGGGCATAATCCCATTTCAGGATTATGGCCAGTTTATGGATTTATGTGATCATAGTTCAGCCAAAGATAAAGCCAAGCTAGCATAAATTTACCTACACAATATGGCACTTCCAGACATGAACTTATGGGATCCAAATGTTGCATTGGGAGACCTACAGCTCATGGCTATGGCTTCCTGGATGAACCATGAGGAAAAGAGAGCAGAGGAAATTCAAAAGATAATGACAAAAGAGCTAAGTGAGCCCCTGATGATAAGGGAAGAACTAGCAGAACCATTGGCACTCATCTATGCCCATGAACACCTTGTAGCCAACCCACAAGTTCTCCCTGATTATGTTGACAGGCAAGCACAAGGCATTGCTCATTTTGAAGATATGGAGAGATTGTTTGGCGATGACTGCCTTCATGCATGCATGAGGAGGTGGAATACATTGCCACATAGCTTAAGGATCAAGGAGTATCACTCCCCAAGCAGAATGAGAGAGGCCATGAGGAGAGTACCCCTATAGAAACACTCAATGCAAAACCTGAAAGCCAACTGGATTGGTCTTAAGTTCAGTCCTCCACTACTGTTAGGACTGTTGGAAGGAGTTAAGGAGGAGGAAGAATAGGGACAATGGGAGGAAGTGGATAGGAAAGCAGGTTTCCATGACAGAGAGGAAGACATCACATTAGAGGCTTGGAATGTCAGGGAAGCTGTTAAAGCTATTAAAGATGAAGAACTGGATTAGTTGCTCAGAGGATGAGCAACCCATTCAGCAGGGGGGGATGATGAGCCCCAGAAATGGGTAACTATATGGGCTCATTATGCCTATTATTTTCATTTAATCTGCCATTCTCAATAGTTTTATGCATGTTTTTCAATATATTTATGTCAATAGAGTGAATGGGGATGGTCACTTTGCCATATGGCCTAATGAGTGTTTATTGCAGATTTTTTTAGACAATTTTGGACAAGGACCGGGAATTTATGAGAAAAATGACAGCCAAACTCGAGGAAATAGGGATGAGGAATTATAGGAGGGGTGTCCCCTTCATTAAAAGACCCTTCCTCTAATTCTTCATCAACAGCTCAGAGTGCAAAGGCCCACATTGATGATTCTAAGGGGCAGCCGAGCAAGTCAAGTAGGGCTGTTGTTATCTTCAGTTCCAGGCAGCCGAGTTCCTTAAGTTTAGGAGGACTGTTGGAAGTCCCACTTGCATAAAGAAGGCTTCAAGCCTTAGTAGGTTAGCCATTTCATAGTATATTTTCACACTGTTATGCAGCCTTGTACTCAGCTCATTTTCAAGCTCTTTTTGAAGACAGTTTTGTGATGTAACTGATATTTTTTGATCAATGAAGATGAATCAAGTTTTGAACCAGCACTGGTCTTTTCTAGAGGGCTGAAGTTTTTGGGTTAGGGCCCAACCCAAGTGCCCAACACCTCCTTTGTGTATTTATATGCTTTTACTTTCATTCATAAGCTAATTTCTGTTGTTTAGGTTAATCTTTCTTTGTTAAATTAGGTTGCTTTTGATGGTTAGAATAGTTGTTTTTTCTTCAATTTGCTTAAGTAGTTTGCTGCAGTAATAGGAAAGATCCAAAAAGGACACCAGTAGGTCTTGATCTCCTTTCTCCCTCCTTGGGACCATGATTTGAGGTCAAGGCACTGCTACTGCCACCAAAAACACATTTTTTGCTCTTCCAATGCAATTGCTAGTGTGATATTTCAAGTTGGAGAATTTGATATTAGTTTGGATTCATATGCCTAGATCATTTCATGTTCATTTATCATGGTTTTATCGCATAATCTTATGATCATAAAGTTTTGTTCAACATTTTTCTGGTTTTAGGTCAGAATTAGGTTAAGATAGACAAAACTTTGTTTTTCGGTTCTTGCTTTGGTCAATTCTGAGAAGTAAGTGTGCAAGTCTCTTGTAGAACATTCCAGCTTATCATTCCTCCACAACATAGCCTGTACCAGTTCATCTCTCAAGATTTCCCCACTCATTCGCCATATTTCGCCAATCTGCCATAATTCCTGCATTTTCCCATAAAGTTGCTTTCTTTCCTTTTGAACAAATCCAACCATCTTATTCGGCCCTGATCCTCATTGACAAAGTTCTAGACCCATCAACACCTCCATCACACCTTCATCTCCCCTTTCCCATCATTTTTTCCACCTTCAAACCTCCAAAAACCACTTTCAGCCTCCTCTTGTAGAATCTCCTGTAGATCCCCCGCAACCTCCTGTAGAATTTCCAGTGAGTGATTTTTTGAAGTCTGATCGCAAGGGTACTAGGGATTTCTTAGGACCTCTCCACACCTTCCTCACCATCTGCAAAAGCCAGCTCCATCTTCTTTTGCCTCCAAGCCTCTGCACAGTCATAACCAGTCAAACCATAAGCATAATAATTCCACATAAAAATACTAAAAAGTACAAAAAGATTATTCACATTTCTCTTCAGAAGCAGCTTGAATAAATGCAATTTGTCTTGTCAGTAATCAATGGCACCCATTTCAGTAGTTTCCATCTCTTTCCTTGCACAACTAGGGTCTGCATTTGACTTTAGTTTTCCTTCTCTTTCTGTAAGTACAATAGCCCCTGTAGAGTTAGTTTCCTTTCATCACAGTTCAAAGCTTCTTCTGAGAACTCATAGAAGTTGGCTTAAGCTCCTAGTGAACTTGCACCAGTTGATCAAGTGACAGCCTGCAGTAAGAGCCAGTACTTGTGCATACAACACCATTGCTTCCAAGTTTTTTACGAACTACCGGGTTGATAAAAGTAAAGAAGGAAGCCATAGGAGTTGCAACATTATTGCTACAATACTGGAGCTCACCACTCTTTTTGGCGCCATTTCCAGGGAAGCGTCAGAGTATTTTGTGATTACTTCTTTTCTTCTATTTTATATTGCAACATTCTGCTAAGTAGTTTATTCTTTCCTTGACTAGCCCACGTAGTTAATCGGGGGGTTATAGTGATGGTGGAGCCCCCCCTTCGTTGCACCTATTGTGTAGAGGGGGGGTCATAGGGGGTTTGAGGGGTGTAGGTAACCCCACTCTATGGGGTCTGGGGCAGCGCCCCAGAAAATTTTGGTTTTGAAACCTATGTTAGGTTGGGCGGACCCACCTATGGTTTTGTGCATGATTTTCGCACATGTTTTTGGACGTGATGGTTTTCAGTCCATGGTTTTGGATGCAATGGTTTTCATTCCATGGTATTGGATGCTTCAGCATGTATAAATATGTATTATAAGATTGAAAAGAACATAATGAAAAATCAAGCTGGTAGTCCCAATTTTGGGATCCAAGGTAAAATATTTGTGTATATGTGTTATGCTCTTGCATTTTTTATTTTATGTGTTTTAGAATTCGTATGCAGGTAATTTATGTACGGGGTTAGAACCTACATTTGGTATCGGAGTTTTTTTGGCTTCAAGGGGACGCCTTTGTTGCTGAGGGGTTTTGCTCGGGCTTGTGGTAGACCCTGTTTAGTGGGAGATATGTGAGATCAATTCTGGTGGTAAAAGAAGATGGCGAGCAGTGGAAAGATAGAGATCAATAAATTTAATGGTCAGAGTTTTGAGTTGTGGAAACTCAAGATGGAGGATCTATTGGTGGATAAAGATCAATGGATCGTGGTAGATCTGGGTACTAAACCTTTTATCACCAAAATAAGACCCTGATAGGCTGCTCATCAAGTCAATCTCAGTGTAACTATTTCAAACCAATCTTTTGGCTGAGGCTTAGCCTCTTCAGCCTGAGAGGGCTCTCTCAAGGGTTAATGATATTGATTAAAGATATAGATAGATGGCTAACTCTATGGTTTGTGATATTATATGTTTATAGGTTGAAAGATGGAGACTCGTTGTCATTGGGCTATGGAGTTAGTGACAGAGATAAAGATAACAAATAACTCTTCTTATAAAACTAAGGCTTGTATATACTTCAATGAAAGAGTAACACATTCAGGGAAGTCTCAATAACTTGAAGTTCATAGAAGTCAGAGCATGTGGGCATGAATTCTGAGTAATGATACATCAAGGTATTCAATAGGAAAGTATTATAAGTGATTCATCAAAGTTTAATACTTAAAGGAAGTCAGAGCATGAATAACCATTAATTCTGAGTAATAAGTATTAAAACATTGAAGAAAAACATCCAAAGATAGGACCCAAGAACTCGTTTCACCATAGTTTAACACTTAAAAGAATTCAGAGCATGTTCCTCCATGAATTCTAAGTAATAAGTGTTAAGAATATGGAATTAAAACATATCAAAGGTAGAAGATAAAGCTCACTGAAGTACACTAAGAAATCTCAGCTTCAGAAAAGATAAACTGCCTCTGTATATATCAGTCCCTTCATAGCATTTACATAAAAATGGACAAAAAAGTATAATTGGTTGAATTACAGATTATAAAACATCTATTGGGCCATGGAGTCAAAGTAGTCTTCAAAAAAACATCATAATCAGCTAAACATGGAAGTCAAGGCACTTGGAGTTTAGGTTTATAAGTAAAACAGTAACACAGTGAATAAACATAGTCTACAAGCATGTGAAGGAAGTTAGAGAATTTTCCAATGAATTCTAAGTAACGCGTGCTCATGCCACTACAAATAAGTAATAATAAATGGCCATAGAAACATCTAACACATAAACCCTTTGTGAATCTTGAGTAGTAAAATTGATCTCTGTATTAAGTTGAAAAACACATAGTCTGCTCCCATAACACAACTTCTTTTGCTAATACAAATGCCAACCGTGAGGAATTAGACATCATGATTCATATAGAGTCTTTAAAACCTTGGATTCTAGGATCCATCCTTCAGAGAATTTTAATTTCTAAAATTGACACCTATCTACTCATAAAACAAACTCTTAATTACAAGCTGACAACTAACTGTCTTTTAGGAGTCCTAATACAAATAGGAGTGAAACTCCTAAAACATGTTTCAACAACCTTATCTAAGACTTAAATACATTCTTTGACAGTTTCTAATCCATGTATTCAACCTTTATGATGCCTCCAACATTGTTACCAACCCTGCTGATCTGTGACGTGTCCAGAAACTGTCTTTGAACAACATGTGTAAAACTGGAAAATTCTAATTTCTGAACATATGGTTTCAAAGAAAATCTTGTTTCTCTCAAGTGGTAACACTTTTGAGGCAAGTGAGAGAGGTTATTGTATTTGGAGATTTCATGAAGAGAAACCTCTTTTAGAATTCTAAAATACTTTTGCATTTGGCCAGAAACTGATCATGAAGTGAACTACTAAAACCAGAAAAAAGAGCATACACAACAATTCCGTAGCACAAATCACCTTTTTTGAACTAGCTACGCTACAAAACTATGGATTCTTGTATGATTGCAAAAATTTAACCCTAAAATTAAAGGAATGACTTCTAAATGGAAAATTTGACCTATTTGACCATGAAGTGAACCTAAAGGAATTTATTTGGAAATGAAAGATGACATTTTAAGGCTTCAAACCCTATTACTTACCCTTTTATCAAGACTAAAATGACCTTTAGACCTCCTTGAAATCATGACAAAAAGCAGAGTTGACACAATGCATTTTTGAGAATTTTTGGGTGATAACGAAACCAACGGGAGTGTTCGATGAAGAATGGAAGAAGTTGGATCAGAAGGCAAAGAGCATAATACGATTGTGTGTCTCAGATTCAGTATTGCTAAATGTATCAGGGGAAGCTATAACAAATGATTTGTGGGACAAGTTAGGTACTTTGTACCAATCTAAGTCTTTGGTGAATAAATTGTTCCTGTGGAAAAAGTTGTATAACATGAGGATGAAAGATGGAGACTCGGTGATAAAGCATCTGAACACATTTAATACTGTGCTAAGTCAGTTAACATTTGTTGACATTAAAATTTCAGATGAAGATAAGTGCATCAGTTTCTTGTGTTCTCTACTAGATTCGTGGGATAGTCTAGTTATTGCAATAGGTAGCAACACAACTACCTTGCAGTTTCATGAAATAGTCTCATCCTTGCTGATGGAGAAGATGAGATGGAAAAATATGAGAGCCAGAATGGTGATTCCTTGTCTATACGAGGGCGGCCCGAGAACATAAACAAAAATAATTCATCGAGTGGGAGATCTAAATCTAGAGGGAGATCTAAATCTCCAGGAAAACTTGTAAATGTGGTGTGTTGGAAATGCGGAAAGGAAGGGCACTACAAAGGAGTCTGTAAATCTAAAGCTCCTAATAAAGGAAAGGGATCTGATGATACTCCTTTTGTAGAGGCAAAAACCACCTCAGATGAAGGTGGGGATGTATACTTTGCTTCTTCAAGTACACATGTAGATCATGAGGCATGGTTGATTGACTCAGGTGCATCCTTTCACTTCACTCCCCATAGAGAGTGGTTCTGCAAGTATGAGAAATACGATGGTGGTGATGTCTTCTTAGGGGATGATACGAAGGTTAGAATTGTTGGTCATGGAAAAGTGAAGTTGAAGTTGCAAAGTGGAAGGGTTAGAACACTTCCGGATGTTCTGCATATTCCTGCATTGGCCAAAAATCTAATTTCTATAAGCAAGTTGGATGATGCAGGTGTAAGAATAGTGTTCGAGAAGGATACCTGCAAGATGGTTCGAGGAGCACTGGTATTGATGCGAGGAGTTCAAATTGGAACTCTGTACAAGATGCAAGGTAGCACAGTTGTTGATGGGTGAAACAATTCTGTGGTTCCTGAAAGTGGAGCAGAAAATCTAGTGGTCTCTGGAGAAAAGACCATGTTGTGGCATCAAAGGCTTGGACATATTGGAGAGAAGGGCCTTCAATACTTCATGGTAAAGGTATGGTAGAAGGTATGAGTAATAGCTCTTTGGATTTTGATTTCTGTAAATATTGTGTATATGGGAAGTAGAATTGGGAGAGTTTCCCCTCTGGTGGTAAGACGGCGAAACATATATTAGAGCTTGTGCATGGTGATGTGTTTAGACCTGTGAAGATTCCATCACTAGGTAAATATGTGTACTATGTATCATTTATAGATGACTTCTCAAGGAATACATGGATATATTTCCTTAAGACGAACTCTGAAGTCTTTGACAGGTTTAAAGAATTCAAGGCTCTCGTGGAAAACCAGACAAAGAAGAAGATGAAGGTGTTGAGGACAGATAATGGTGGAGAGTTTTTCAGTAAGGAATTTGAAGAATTTCGTAAGAAGTGTGGTATAGCACGATAGAAGACTACTCCATATACACCTCAACAAAATGGAGTTGCAAAAAGAATGAACAAGACGTTGATGGAAAGGGCAAGAAGCATGCTCAGTGGTGCTAGGTTAGGACAAGAATTCTGGGCAAAGGTGGTGGAGACAGCATGTTACTTGGTCAATAGATCACCTTCATCAGTGTTGGAGGATAATAATCCACAAGAGATATGGACTAGTAAGAAACCCTCTCTTTCACATCTGAGAGTATTTGGATGTGATGCATATGTACATGTTCCAAAGGAGAAATGAACCAAGTTGGATAGTAAATCTGAAAAGTGCATCTTTATTAGGTATAAGGATGGTTTAAAGGGTTATAAGCTTTGGAACCAGTAGCAAGGAAGGTTGTGTACAACCAAGATGTGGTGTTCAGAGAGGTGAAAGATGTTATTAAACATGAAATCCAACCAAAGGAACCTGAGTAAGTAAAGTTTGAGCTAAAGGAGGAAGAATCAAACTATACGGTAGAGGAGGAATGAGAAGATGAAGAGCCACAAACTCCGGGTGTGAGAAGATTAGTTCAAGAAAGAAGGCAGCCAGAAAGGTATAGTTCATCTGCTTTCTGTTCAAATTTTGCTTTATCTCTTACTGATGATGATCACATAACTGTGAAGGAAGAAATAGATTCAGAGGATGGAAAACTTTGGAAAGAGGCCATGTTTGTTGAAATGGAATCTTTGCACAAAAATGAGGCTTGGGATCTGGTGGAGTTGGCAAATGGAAGGAAAACCATTGGCAGCAAATGGGTGTTCAAGAAGAAGACAAATGCAGAAGGAAAGGTGGAGAAATACAAAGCTCGGTTGGTAGCAAAAGGTTATTCCCAGGTGCCGGGAATTGATTTGGGTGATATTTTTTCTCCTATTGCCAAGGTAGCTTCTATTAGATTACTTTTATCTGTTGCTGTTGTTTTTTATTTTGAGGTAAAACAAATGGATGTGAAGACAACATTTCTTCATGGGGATCTGGAAGAGGAAATCTACATGAAGCAACCTGAAGGCTTTGTAGTGAAAGGTAAGAAAGAACTAGCATGCAAGTTAAAGAAGTTTCTCTATGGGTTAACACAATCACCAAGGATGTGGTATTAGAAATTTGATACATTTATACGGGGACTTGGCTTCACCAAAAGCAAAGCAGATCACTGTGTGTATTTTAAATTAATTGGTGACCGTGTTATTTATTTGGTATTTTATGTGGATGATATGTTACTAGTTGGAAATGACAAAGAAATTATCCAAGATTTGAAGACCCAATTGTCCTCCAAATTCGACATGAAAGAACTTGGTGCTGCAAACTATATTTTGGGCATGGAAATTAAAAGAGATCGGGCAAAGAGGAAGCTCTAGTTAAACCAGAGGAAGTATGTCGAGACAATATTGCAGAGATTTAATATGCAGGATAGTAAACTAGTGAAGGTTCCTATTCCTGTAGGTGTAAAGTTATTTGTTGAATATTGTCCCAAGACACAAGAAGAGGAAGAGGACATGTCCCATGTTCCATATGTAAGTGCAATCGATAGCCTGATGTATGCAATGGTCTGTACTAGACCAGAAATTGCACATGCAGTGCGAGTATTGAGCAGGTTTATGTCAAAACCAGGAAAGGAGCATTAGATAGCAGTGAAGAGGGTTTTCAGGTATTTGTGTGGCACTAGTGATTATGGTTTGTGCTACCAAGGAAGATCAGGATTGGACACAGTGTTGGATATTTGTGGCTTTGTTGATGCAAACTGGGCTGGAGATCTAGATTAGAGAAGATCTACAAGTGGGTATGTGTTTAACCTATTTTGAGGTGTATTTAGTTGGATGAGTAAGAAACAATCTGTAGTGGCACTATCAACTACAGAGGCAGAATACATGGTAGCCACTCATGCAAGCAAGGAAGCAGTTTGGTTGTAGAGATTGTGTTCAAGTTTGGGGTTAGTACAGGGAGCTATAAGGATAGATTGTGACAGCCAAAGTGCAATTTTCTTGGCAAAGAATCCTGCATATCATTCAAAGACAAAGCGCGTTGATGTTCAGTATCACTTTGTGAGGAATATGATAGAAGACAAAAAGGTGTTACTAGTAAAGGTGGACACTTTGAAGAATACTGCAAATGCATTAACAAAATCTGTGAGCTTTGAGAAGTTATCTTGGTGTAGAGAAACAATGGGCATTGTAGGGATGGATAAATGACTACGCTCTCTTGTGGCCCCCTGTGGAAAGAAAACAACAAGTGGGAGAATGTTGGGTTGTGTTATATTCCTTTCACAACTAGCCCACGTAGTTAACTAGGGGGTTAGACGGGGGCCGGAGCCCCCCCTTCGTTGCACCAATTGCATAGCGGGGGGGTCACAGGGGGTTTGAGGGGTGCAGCTAACCCCAATCTATGGGGTCCGAGGTAGCGCCCCAGAAAATTTTGGTTTTGGAACCTATGTTAGGTTGGGCGGACCCACCTAAGGTTTTGGGCATGATTTTCGCCATGTTTCTGGATGCAATGGTTTTCAGTCCATAGTTTTGGACGCGATGGTTTTCTGTCCATGGTATTGGATGCTTCGGCATGTATAAATATGTATTATAACATTGAAAGGAACATAATGAAAAATCAAGCTAGTAGTCCCAGTTTTGGGATCTAGGGGAAAATCTCTGTGTATATGTATTATGCTCTCGCATTTTTTATTTTATGTGTTTTAGAATCCGTATGCAGGTAATTTTTGTACGGGGTTAAAACCTACACCTTTCCTTATTCATTAGCTCATAGGAAAATTCTTGCTCCACAAATGGTGGAAGGGGCTTTGCCTTCTTCATCAACACAATAGGTGCATCAGGTGCAAAAATGGAAGGAAAAGATGCTGGAGGAAAGCCTCAATGATGAAGAGGAAAGGTAATTTGATTTGATGGAACATGATGAACCAAAACAACCACACGTTCATCATGGTATTGAGATAGTCAACTTGGAGGCTCAAGATGAGGTGAAAATTGGAAATACAATCATAAAGGAAAAAGATGCATAGATCCAAGCACTGATGGACAACTTGGCAAGAGCTAAGTATGCCATTTCATACCTTGAGCAAGAGAACAAGTAGCTAAGTGAAAAATAGGTCCTCATGGAGCTAGAACTTCTCAAGGCAAAGAGGCGAGATGATAAAGGAAAAGCAGTAATGCAAGAGGAAAAGACCCTAGCCACCTTGACTATAGAACAAAGACTTGAACAGGAGATTGAAGAGGACAGGTAAACATGGCTTGACAGGGTCAATTTGCATTTGGAGAAGCTACTAAAAAGGGCCAATGGGGATAATCAAATCATCAGGCACATGGCTCACCATTACAGGACCCAGAACAAGATTTGTAACATAAGAGTCAAGAAAATGAAGAGAAGGCTGAAACAAACCCTCAAAGGCAAAAAGGAGGGTTATAGGCTTAGGTTGCTTGCGAAAGCTTCCTTGGCTGACCCAGACACTTGATGGTGGTGGTATCCCACAAGTTTTGAGCAAGTTTTGAGAATTTTTGCATTTTTGAAGAATTTAGCAGTTTTTGACACAAAAAGTCTGGCTCTATGCGCAACGCCACTGGCGCTGCGCTTTTCCTAGGAGTATCCAATGGAAAAACGAAGACTACCATTGGATTCCTAATGTATTAGGTCCCTATAATACTAGTGATTACCCCATTAATATTGTCGTTGCTTCCTTTATTGTTATTTTTGTGCCCCTATTGCCCCCATATTGTTATTATTGTGCCCCACAGAATCCCTCTATTGTTATTTTTGTGCCTTTATATTATTAGTGTTAGGTTGGCTTGGTTATATTGTGACCCCTTAAACTCCTATGTATAGAAAGGATGTTTTGTCATTTGAATCATTGAAGAATTTTTCATTTGTGTAATGTAAAGGAGGTTTCCCCCTCGAAGAGGCTTATTTTTAAGGCGTTGATCTATCTTTTCTATCTTTTTGTGAGCTAGTTCCATAACATTTGGTATCAGAGCTTTGGATTCTGGGGTTTCGCTGCTCCAAACAAGTCATCGTGGCATTTTCACTACACATTTTTTTCTTTGACGTTTCAGAAGCTAAAAAAGAAAACCAAGGTTAGAAGAAATCATGCTAAACCTCGGGTCCAAATTTCATATCTTGTATCGCTATATTTTTGGAGATATGATCTGAGGAAGTTAGGGCTTTTGCAAGCTCTAGAATTTCATCTAAAAAAGGCCATCGTAGAATTTGCGCTATAACTCTTTTGCTACAAAGTCTCAGAAGCTAAAAAAAACCCATTTGAGAAGAAATCAATCTGAACCGTGGTTCCGAATTTCAAATCCTATTTCACTATATTTTCGGAGATATAATCTTAGGAATTTAGGGTTTTTGAAGACCCCCAAATTACATTCCAAACAGGTCACCTTGGGAAAATCATCATAACTTTCTCTTTGAGCATCAGATTGAATTTTCGTAAGAAGTTTCAGAAAGAGGACAGACTGTATTTGTTTGGGTACCATTTTTAGATCCTAAGGTTGAAATAGTGACCCGCAAAACATCGTACAAGTTTGCTCTACTGAATAAGTCTATACTTAGGTCATTGTGGGAGATTTGGCATAACTCTTCATTGGAGAATCTAATATTGATCAGACTTATGGAGTTATAAATATTACTCAGAGGGTTACTAAAGGAATATATTTCAGACCTTGGAGATCTAAAATTAGAGAAATACATCAAATTCAATATCAAGCTCCTACAAAGTGAAAAAAAAAGGTGTGTAGTTTTTATTTTTAATTCTTTTGCATAAGCTTGGTTTGAAAAATTAGTTTGAAGGAATTCAAAGGGCATAGTGAAGCATTATTATCGGTAATTGATGCCCCAAAGAAAGAAAATGGAAACACCTAGTAAGAACCTAAAAGCTCTAGCATGAATCATGAAGAAGAGGAGGAAATGCAACATGATATGTCAAAATTACAAGACCAAGTGCAACAAATGTCACTCACACAAAAAGTAACAGAATCTAAGATGGATGGTTTAAAGAAAGATGTAGAAGCTAAGATGGATGGTTTAAATAAATGCATGGAAGCTAAGATGGATGGTTTAAAGAAAGGCGTAGAAGCTAAGATGAATGGCATGGAAGCTAAGATGGAAGGCGTGGAAGCTAAGATGGACAATTTGAAGACAGATTTGAAGATAAGCATGGAAGATTTGAAAATAGATTTGAAGACAGATTTGACAAAGTTTCTACAAGAAATGCTTACTAATGGTGAAAGGGTAGTAAAGGAAACTCATGATGAAAACAAAATAAATGTTAATCATGATTTCTTAGACTCTAACGTTGGATCGAAGAACCACCATGTTCCAAAGATTGATAAGAGGAAGTTTGATGGCAAGGATCCCGGAACATGGATACTACAGATGGAGCAATTTTCCGATCTCCATAATGTGCAAAACACACAAAAGGTACGCATTGCAACTTTATATTTGGAACCAAATCAGTTTGTATGGTGTCGATGGCTTTGCTCTCATAAACAAATTGTCACTTGGGCTATTTTTATGGATGAAATGATAGCACATTATGAGGATACAAAAAGCAACACTTTTTTTAGCTAATTGATAAATCTCAAACAAAAGGGTTGAATGATGGAGCACACTGAGGACTTCCAAAAATTGAATATAAGGGTAAAAGATATTCTAGAGGATCATAGGATTGATGTGTTCATAGGGACTTTAAAATATAACATCCAACATGAGGTTCGCCTTTGGGAACCAGATTCATTGGAGAAGGAATTCAGGTTGGTAAGAAAAATGGAAAGCAAAATTATGGAAACAAGGAAGCCTACCACTTACAATCATAAATATGGAAGTGCTACTACCCTAGCCATCCACAACCTAAAAGGTTGACACCACAACAATTGGAATAAAAAAGAGCAAGAGGGCTTTGTTACAGTTGTGATAGAAAATACACTAAAGATCATAAGTGTGCCGAGAAGAAATTATTTTACATAGAATGTGAAGGGGAGGAAGAAAAGGAACAAGAAATGTCAAAGGAATATGATATACACCAAGAACAAACCTTTGAAAAAGAAGAAATGAATCCGACCACATCTTGTAATGCATTGGCAAGAATTACCACTCCTCAAACTACCAAGATAGAAGGGCATATCAAGAAGAAAAAGGCAATAGTGTTGATTGATTCGGGAAGTACCCATAATTTTATTCATTATAAGATAGGCAAGGAATTGAATTGCTTCTTATATCCAATGCCAGAGTGTCAAGTGATGGTTGCAAGTGGAGGAACCATAAATTGCTCAGAAAAGTGCCATAATATCAAGCTATCCATGGGAGAATATGTATTGAATATCCCAATTCTTTCCATTCCAATGGGTGGCACTGATGTTGTGCTAGGAGTCTAATGGCTATAATCCTTGGGTACATTATATTTTAATTTTCAAGAACTTTTCATGAAATTCTCTTCAGAAGGAAAGGAAGTTGAATTAAGGGGTATCACAGGGAAACTGGGAAATATAATCAGCTCTAACAGAATGACAAAGCTTCTAAATAAAGAACAAGAAGGCATAATTTCACAATTATGTTCACTAGAGGTTCCCACATCGAAATCATCCATATCTCCAGATCTCCAAAAAGTCTTGGACAATCATTCCAAGGTATTTGAGACTCCCAAAGGCCTCCCACCTATTCGTGATCATGATCATGCTATTAATTTGATTCCAGGAAGTGTCCCTCCAAACATCAAGCCTTACAGATATCCATATGTCCAAAAGAGTGAAATTGAATGTATGGTTGCAGAAATGCTAGAGGCTAGTATATTCAACCTAGTCAAAGTTCTTTCTCTGCTCCAGTAGTAGTGGTTCACAAGAAGGATGGATCATGGTGCATGTGTCCAAATTATAGGGAGCTCAAAAAGCTCACTATTAAAGATAAATTTCCCATTCCTGTCATTGATGAATTATTGGATGAATTTCATGGACCAATTTACTTCACCAAGTTGGATCTTTGTTCAGGATATGATCAAATCAGAATGAAGAATGAAGACATTCCAAAAACAACATTTAGAACTCATGAGGGTCATTATGAATTTTTGGTCATTCCTTTTGGCCTTACTAATGCACCTTCTACATTTCAAGGTTTGATGAATTCCATTTTCAAACCCTTCCTTAGAAAATTTGTGTTAGTATTTTTTAATGATATATTAATCTACAACAGGTCTTCGAAGGATCATGTCCAACATGTACAAGAGGTGGAATATCTGGGTCACACTATATCTCATGAAGGTGTTAAGGTAGACCCTAGCAAAATTAAAGCCATTAAGGAATGGAAAATCCCCACATCCATAAAACGTCTACCAGGATTTTTCTGGTTGACAGGGTATTATTGCAAGTTTTTTAAGAATTATGGGAGAATAGCAGCACCTCTAACAACATTATTGAAGAAAGATGCATTTTCATGGACACCAAAAGCAACGAAGGCCTTTGAACATCTTGAAGAGGCAATGTGCCAAGCACTAGTCTTAGCTACACCAGACTTCACAAAAACCTTTATTGTGGAATGTGATGCCCCAGGAAATGGAATTGGTGCTATTTTAATGCAATAAGAAAGACCCATTGCTTTCAAAATTCATCCAATCAAAGGAAAGTATTTACACAAAGCTATTTATGAGAAGGAAATGCTGGCAATATACATGCACTTAAGAAATGGAAAACCTACCTAATGGGAAGACACTTCAAGGTAAAAATAGAGCATGATAGTCTTAAATACTTTTTAGAACAAACATTATCTTCAGAAGAGCAACAAAAATGGGCCAAAAAGATGTTGGGTTATGACTTTGAAATCATCTACAAAAAAGGGAAGCAAAATTTTGTGGCAGATGCACTCTCAAGAAAGGATGAGGATGTGGAAGCATTTCTTTGCACCATTTCTATTATCCAACCAGAATGGATAAACGAAGCAAGGGATGAATGGAAGAATGACGAGGAAGTGTGGGAACTCATTCAAAAGATACAACAAGATCCCAGCACATCTGATACATTTATCTGGAAAAATGATTCGTTATGGTACAAGGATTGGTTATACATATGTAAGAATTCCCAACTCAAACAAAATATTCTTAGGGAATTTCACACCTCTCCCTTAGGAGGGCACTCAGGATTTCTAAAAAAATACCACAGGGTTAAGAAGGATTTTTTTTGGGATGGCCTTAAATCGGATATTCAAAAGTTTGTGGTGGAATGTTTGGTTTGCCAAAAAAATAAAGTT
>APFE031071798.1:45600-55686 GCA_000404065.3 Pinus taeda
TCCTTCCATACTGCAACAAAAATGACCCCATTTATGGCACTTTATGGATATCATCCACCATCCATCACATCATATTTAAGATACAATTCTAAGGTTCAAGCAGTGGAAGATCACATCAAGCATCAACAACAAGTTCTCCAAATATTGAAGGACAACCTCACCTTAGAGCGTAATAGAATGAAACAACATGTAGATCAACATTGCAACGAAAGAATTTTTGATGTAGGTGATTGGGTATTCCTACTACTACAACCATATAAACAAATGTCCCTCTAGCAAGCTAAGAAGGATAATAAATTATCACGAAAGTATTATCTTCCATACAAGGTGTTGCAAAAGATAGGTACTATGGCGTACAAATTAGAGCTTCTTGCATCTTCTCGAGTGCACCCAGTTTTCCATGTTTCATGCTTAAAGAAGGTTATAGGTGACAAGCTTCCAATTCAAACAATATTTCTAGAACTTGATGAGGAAGGAAAAATCATATTGGAAGCTGAAGAAGTCAAATAAAAAAGAACTCGACAGCTGTGAAATTGATCAATTTCAGAATATCTCATCAAGTGGAAGAACTTACCTGTTGAAGATTCCACATGGGAGGTTGAGAATTTTATACAGAAGCATCCAGAACTACTCAAGCATTAAGGACAACACCTTTTTGAAGGAGAGGGGCATGTTAGGTCCCTATAATACTATTGATTCCCCCATTACTATTGTCGTTGTATCCCTTATTGTTATTGTTGTGCCCCTATTGTCCCCATATTGTTATTATTGTGCCCCATAGAATCCCTATATTGCTATTTTTATGCCTTTATATTATTATTGTTAGGTTGTCTTGGTTATATTGCGACCCCTTACACTCCTATATATAGAAATGAGGTTTTGTAATTTGAATCATCCAAGAATTGTTCATTTGTGTAATGTAAAGGAGGTTGCCCCCTCGAAGAGGCTTATTTCTAAGGCGTTGATATATCATTTCTATCTTTTTGTGCACTGGTTCCATAACATAATGATGTAAGCATGCTCCTTGTGCACTTGCTAAGTTTTTGGAGCAAAAATGGTTAGTCAAAAGGTAAAAAAACACCTAAAAAATCATGTTTCTACCATGTTTTGACCATGGCACTTCTCATAGAAGCAGTATTGGGAGAAGCCGTTTTTGAGGGGTCAAATCAACTCCAAATGGGAAACTAAAGGCAGATTTTAAAATTAGACAGGACATGCTTTTCAGTGAGCTATCATGAGCTCAATTTGGACACCAGGAAGGCCTCCAAATTAGCCCTGCAAAACGTGCTGCACATAGCCTTTTGGCACTACACATAAAACAATTTTCTGCTAAATTTTCACTTTACTATGCCATGACTGTAACTTTTGGGTTTTCTCTCATGGATGATGTTTTTACTGATGTAAATGGTGACTAGGGATGTAAATAAGATGAATATTAGTCACTAGAGGGTAGATTCATTGGATCAAAAGTTCTCTTGTAGTCAAATGAGTTAGTTTCTTCCCTTTTAAAGGCACGTCATTAGGGTTGCTTGGATTCTAGTTTCTTGTTCAGCTTTTGATGGATTAGTTCCTCATCTTAGGGATTTGACCCCTGAGGATGGGATGAGGTTGAATTGAGGTCTATATCTTATTTTTCTTTCTCATTGTAAAGGGTTGGATTCACTGGGATTTCTTAGGCTTTAATAGACATCATTTTGTACCAGTTACAACAAGAGATGAATGAAAAATTGCAGCTATTTCTTTGGGATCCATGTGGTATGATGCTCAGTTCAGTTTTTCTTATGTTTTCATGTGTTAAAATGTATTGTTGACTCCATTTCATCATTTCATACTCTTTATGTCAATGTATACAAGTTTGAAAGTCAAAATCCATAACTTTTATGCTCTGTTTTGGGTAGACATTTCACAGTCTGTGTTTTATTTAGTTTAGGAAGAATCCATGAGGTTTACATGCTCTTTTTGGCTCCTCATCTGTCCTTTCACCTCATCCATCAAACCCTAAGGTTCTAATCATTGTGCCTACCTTGCTCCATCGAACACCCTGCAGTTTTGACCTAATTTCCTTGCCCTAATTGTTTGCTTCCTCATGATCCAGCAAAACCCCTTCAAAATCAAATCAAACCTTGTGCTACTATACCTAGCCTAAAATTGGTTTCTAGATCCAGTCAATTTGGTTGAGATCCTTATGGAGAGAGCCCTCTCCTGGCCTAGTAGAGCTAGCTACTTGGCCAAGCATGGTTTGTGGTTACCCTGACATTGCCTTCCTTCAGCCTGAGGTTCAATCTAGGTGATAACATAGTGGCGACCATACTGGGGAATCGAAATATCAGAAATAAATCACCCCAATAAGTTGTTTTATTTAAGTTCTTAAACCTGTGGATGATGAGTTTTAGAATTTAATCATAGATTGAATTGGAAAGTTGTAAAGCAATATCTCGATTTTCAAAATTAGACATATTAGCTTCCTGAAAATACACCAGATCCAATCCACATCCGAATCCTCCGACTATTGTCAATGATCCTCAATGCATTGGGCGAAAATATAAAAAAATTGTAGAGAAATCTAGTTTAACCGGAGAACAATCAAGTAAGGATTTCATTCCTAGAGTTAATTCACTCCAGGAAGGTTAGACACTTTGCAGGACATTGAGTTTGATATTAATTTTGAGCAGAGTTTATTTTGTAGTAAATCTTTAAGTTGGATTGATTAGACAGTTGTTGATTCCTCTATATCTCTTCATAACCCCATTGAAGATTTGTTTTCACATAGTAAATCAGGGTCACAACTTATTCACACTCTTGATCACTTGCAGAAACTCTCTTCAAACTTAAACACTTGGGTGAAAGATAAGATTCATAGGCCATCGTTCAATTTTAGAAATACTTCCATTGCATATACTACCACTCAAAATATCCCTCATCCTCTACCTTATTCTTCACAGACTGTTCATACCACTCAAAATATTGTTAATCCCCCTTTGATTATATTGAATATCCCAATCCCTGTTTTAAATCTACCACCTCCCCCACCTCCAGTTATGGCTGCCTGATATGCACCCCTTGTTTTTCCTCAAAATCTTGGTGCCATGCCCCTTGATTATCAAACCAAAATACCTTTGTTTGAAAACAATAAAACTATTACAACTCAACAACATGTAGACAAGATGAATGATTTCTTTGACCTCCATGAAGTTGAAATTGAAGATGTGATGATGAGGTTATTTGTACAAAATTTTGGAGGAGAAGTTTTGAAATGATTCAAAGCCCTACCAACAACTTCTATCACTACTCTACCTATACTTCAGAGGTAGTTCCTAGATTGGTGGGAAGTGAAGAAGAATCCCCTTCAGATTTCATCCGAATATGAGAACATCAAAAGAAATATTGGTGAGAGCGTGCAAGACTATTGTGGGAGATTTAATGCAGTATACAATACTATTCCTGCAAATATCAAACCACTAGAAGGATTGGATTTTATTAAGTTTCCGGATGGGTTTGATGCCAATATGGCATATCAGTTGCGTGAATGTGATCCTACAACTCTAGAAGACATGCAACAGAATGTTGTGAGCATAGAAGCGAACTTGCTGGCCAAAAGAGCAAGAATGAGATCAGAGAAAATAGTGACCATGAAAGAAGAAACATCTACTTCAGATGAAAAAATGGATACATTGATTCGAACAATGGAAATGATGGTTTACCGGTTGTCCATCTCCGATAGACCTGAACCGCAGATCTGGAACCCAAACTTTAGAGGGCAGCAACAACCCTAATTCTGAATCAAGCAAAGAGAGAAAAAAGCACTGGAACAAGTAGCGCAACAAAAAAAATAGTAGATCAGTACCCTGTTACAGCAGAATTATGTTGAAGGAGTGGAAGAAGAAGAGGAGGAAGATCCAGTAATTGAAACAAATCATTTCTTCACTGCAGATGGTATGCCTATATTTCTGACCAAAGATGAGGAGTATGTAGAAAGTTCCGACATTCCAAAGGATGAGGACTACATCTTAGCAAATGATGTTGATTTGGAGACCAAATATGATGATTATCAGCGTGGCTATATGAATGATTTGAGCACAGAACAAAAACAATATTCTTTAAGGAGCAGAGATGTATCGGTCAGTCCTATTCAAAAGAGGAAGGATTTTCAGTTAAAGAATGATCTCTCAAACAATCAAAAAAGAGGAAAGGAGCATGTCGATCATAATCCTAGCAAGGTAAATCAGCCATCAACAAGTACAATCGCAAAAGAGCAAGAAAATAAGAAAAATGATAGTGTAATGAAGAAGTAAATAGATAAGAGGGACATCGTTGTCAAAGAGGTAGAAAAAGTCACATCTTTAAATTTAGAAAGTGAAATTGCTAAATTGAAAGTGTCCATTCCTTTGACCGAGCTTGTTAAGAATAGCCACTACAAACACCATGTGTCTAGAATACTGCAAATTGATCCTTTGTCCGACATGGTGAATGTTGAGGATAATCATCATGAACTTATTTTTGGTCCAGCTATAGAAGGTCAGCTAGAAGATAGCGAGGTCCCACCCTTTTATTTGAGTCTTAGACTGCATGAATATATTCTTCGTAATGCTATGCTTGATTCTAGAACTTCTCACAATTTGTTGCCCAAGGCTATCATGGAAAAGCTGGGCCTGGATATCACCCGAAAATATCATGATTTGTATTCATTTTATTCTGGTAGATTTCACTGCATTGATCTCATCAAAGATTTAATGGTTTCCTTAGATCAAATCCCAGCCCAGAAAGTTTTGAAGGACGTGGTAGTAGCTGATATACCACCTCGATTTGGTATACTGTTGTCTACATCATGGGGAGCCAAACTCAAAGGCACTTTAAAACTTGACTTCTCTTATGCTACAATCCCTATTTTTGGTCAATTGAGGAAGTTGTATCGGGAAAAGAAGATGAAATATATGATCACTAGTAAAGAGAAGTCCATAAATAATTCGATAAATGTTGTACATACAGATTTAGAGTCTTTTTTTTTGTACATTGATCGTGGATTGAATGATGTAGATATTCAGCTCGTAGAAGTAGATGATGTACCAATAATTTCTGAGGGTTTTAGAGAAGTTCTTAATCAAGAAGAGGGAAAAGTGGCAATTCCTTCTAAGCAGCCTCCACAGGAGCTTTTTGTTAGTAAAGAATAGAAAAATGAAGCAAACAACGAAGGTAAGATTAAAACAAAAGTAAAATTCCAATGTATAGAAGATGAAGATGGCCTTTGGAGCATGGACTTCAATGGTGCTTTGGGTAAGGATGGTGCAGGTATTGGAATTTGTATTTGAAGTCCTGTTTTTTAGCCAGACAAAGTTCCAAGTAATTTTAGAGTGTGTTCCTATAAATTAGCTTTTGATTGCTCTAACAATGAAGCGGAGTATGAGGCACTGATTACATGTCTAAATATTTTGAAGAAGCTTGGTGCGAAAAGGATTTATGTTTATGGTGATTCAGAGTTATTGATTAAACAAGTCAAAGGAGAATATCAAAGTGAAGCATCCGTGGATGAGAGCTTATAGGAACGAAGTCCTGAATATCTTGAAGATGTTTCCAGAATACACATTGAAAATGGTGCCGAGAAGTCAAAACAACATTGCTGATTCACTTGCTATAGCAGCGAGCAATCTAAAAATTCCAATGAATTCTAGCAATAAATTTGAAATTCATGTCAAATATAGGCCTACTCTTCCTGATAATTTGAGATATTGGTAGGTTTTATGGGATGGTAATGAAATTAATTCCTTTTTGCAGAACGAAGGGAAGTTTAAGGATGCTTTCATTGCTGATGTTTGTGATTCTGATGAACAAGACATTGAGGTAAATTAGATGGATGTTTTATAGGTGAAGGATAATGTTATTCCTAGAGGTCTTATACATTTAGAGGAGTTGCTTGATCAAGATGATGTGGCGAGACAACCAACCTTAGTTCCTACTGACAAAGGAGTTGAAGATGTAAACTTTGGGATAGTAGACAAGCCCAAGCTTGTTAAGTTATCAAAAAAATTATCTCCTGAGTCAAAGGCTATGTTAAGTTGCTTTCTGAATTTTCTGATGTCTTTGCGTGGGACTACTCATATTTGAAATTGTATGACAAGAAAATCATTCAGCACACCATTCCTATCAAGCCAGATCAAAAACCCTTTAGACAAAAGTTGAGGAGGATCAACCTAAAGCTATTGCCATCCATCGAGAAAGAGGTAAATAGATTGTTTAAAGCTAGTATCATTGTTCCAATTAGATTTTCTGATTGGGTTTCAAACTTGGTCTCAGTACGAAAAAAGACCAGAGAGATAAGGTTGTGCATTGATTTTGGAACCTAAACAAAGTGTCCCTAAAACATAATTATAATGTTCCTAATATGGACCACATTCTGCAAAGAGTAGTTGGAGCATCACGAATGTCACTACTAGATGGCTACTTAGGTTACAATCATATTTTCGTGCATAAAAAAGACCAAGACAAAACTACCTTCACAACACCATGGGGGACTTTTCAGTATGCCAAGATGCATTTTGAGCTGAAGAATGTCGGGGCCACTTTTCAACGGGCCATGGATATAACTTTCGCTAACGAGAAGTATGTTTTCTTAGTGGTTTGCTTAGATGACTTGACAGTATTTTCTAGTTCTAATGATGAGCATTTACACCACCTGAGAATTGTTTTTTAGAAATACAGGGAGTTCAAGTTTTCTTTGAATCCAAAAAAAAAGTCTTTTTTCCATGGAGGAGGGCAAAATTCTTGGTCACATCATCTCCAAAGATGGTATATGCATTGATCCTTCCAGAGTTGAAGCAATTCAACAAATAGACTTTCCATGAAATAAAAAGGAGATCCAAGCTTTCAATGGTAAGATGAATTTCTTGTGTAGATTTATTGCCAATATGGCTGAACATTTGTGTGAAATGACTAATATGTTGAAAAAGGACAACAATGTGAAATGGACCGAGGATTCCATGAAATATTTCAACTTGGTAAAGCTTGCTTTGATGACAACCCCTATTTTGATCAGTCCCGATTATACTCGTGATTTTATTATATTTTCATTTGCATCTGAGCATACTTTGGCTACGGTGTTGATGCAAAAGAAAGATCAGGTGGAGCAACCCATTGCATTTTTCAGCCGGACTATCAGAGATGCTTGTCTTCGCTATAACATCATTAAGAAATAAGCTTTGGCTCTTATAAGGGCATTGAAGGATTTTCAAGTTTACATTCTGCATTCGCATACCATAGCATATGTTCCCAACGCGGCTGTCAAAGATGTCCTCATGCACACGGATCCAGAAGGAAGAAGAGGTAAGTGGATAGCAACGATGTTAGAGTATGATCTTGAGATTAAGCCCATGAAACTGATCAAAGGTCAAGGCTTGGCAAAAATCATGGCTGAGTCAAATCTTCATGCTCTAGGCATAAATCTTATTGCAGCAATGTCAGATGAAGAAGATGGTGGCACACTCATTCAGGTATCAGAAATGTTTCTCAACTCACCTTGGTATTCCAATATAGTATATGTTCTTTAACATCTTTCTCCTCCTCCTGGAATGTCGAAAAATAAAGGTAGATCACTAAAACTGAAATCTGCAAAATTCTGAATTTTGGATAGTGCTCTCTATTGCAAAGATCCGAGAGGGGTTCTTCTTAATTGTTTGGTTGAAAATGAAGCTCAGAAGGTAATGAATTATTTTCATAGAGGAGATTGTGGGGGTTACTTGTTTTGGAAAACAATAGCTAATAAAATCTTGAGAGCAAGGTATTATTGGCCATCTTTATTTTTAGTTTGATATAAAACAGTCATGAGCTGCCACGAATGTCAAGTTTTTTAGGGAAAAAGGAAGCTGCCTCCTCTTCCTTTGAAGCCAATTGTAGTTAATGCACCTTTCCAGTTGTGGGGGCTTGATTTCATGGGGGAAATCCATCCTACATCATCAGCACAACACAAATGGATTTTGAAAGCCACCGATTACTTCACCAAATGGATCGAAGCCATTCTAACAAGGTAAGCTATGGACGCGGTAATCATTCAGTTTTTAGAGTCCAATATCTTGTCTCATTTTGGTTGCCCTCACAAGATTATTATAGATAATGCAACATCGTTTAAGTCAAAGAAAATGGTTGAGTTTTGCAACAAGTACAACATCAGATTGGGTCATTCCATGGCATACTATCCGCAGGGCAATGGACTAGCCGAGTCTTCAAATAAATCCTTGGTAAACATTATTAAGGAAATTTTGGAGGCAAATAAGAAGAATTGGCATCGAAAGATTGTCAATGATTTGTGGGCTGACAAGGTGAGTAGTAACAAATCAATAGGTATGTTTCCTTTTGAATTGGTTTATGGTACTGATACAGTGTTTCCTACAACACTTGCAGTCTCGGCCATGAGATTGTTGCAAGAAGCAGGTAGTGAAGAAGATGATATTCAACGTCGAATCAATCAAATGATTCACCTTCAACAAACAAGGGAAGAGGTTTCTCAAAATACTTTCCAGCTGCAAGAGAAGATAAAGAAAATTTAAGACCGTAAGACCAAGGAAGAAAAGTTTCAGCTGGAAGATGTAGTGCTACAATGGGATGCATGAAATGAAGAAAAAGGGAAACATGGTAAGTTTGACAATATGTGGAAAGGACCTTATAAAATTTCAGTATATCGAGGATAGAATGCATTTTTATTGAAGGAAATGGATGGTCAAGAATGCTCAGGAGGATCGGTGAATGGTAGGCTCCTGAAACACTATTATTTCTGATGCAGCTTGTTGAAGTTGTTTCACTGTCATTGTATATACCATTGTACTTTCCTTGCAAGCTTTGAAGTACAATGTCATTTGAGCTTAGGGCCTGAAGTGAAGGCTATAAAGCTTAAATGCTTTGTGCTATTTTTAGTTGGTTTTTTAGTCAGTCTAGAGTTAGTTTTGAGTCATCTTTTAGTTTGTATCGAGTCATTTTTCAAAAATTTCAAAAAAAAATCAGTATTTCATTTGTTTAACCGTATTGGCCCAATTAGCTAAGAACTTGGTCTACGCTGTTCTTGACACCTCCAAGGAGCTTCCATCTCCAATAAGGCCAATGTTAGTGTCAGTATTTTCATATTTCCATCAGGGATCACATTCCTCTTTTTGTCTGATCATTTTAGGTGTCTCACCTTGCAATTTCAAGTCATTTCGCTAGGTCATGATTTGAAATTGATTCTGTGATGGTTATTTGAGTCGGGATTGGTCTTTTCCCTCACAAAGATGTCTGCTGACCCACTCTCATAGTTGGCTGAGATTTTAAAACCTTCTGTCACTCTTGTCATCTCAGTCAAAATTAGTCATGAAATCAGGTGTTCATTTTTCATTTAGGTCATTAGGTTTCATCTTTCTAGGTTTAGGGTCATTATTTTATCCAAATAAAGGGTAGCAGCAAGTGTGGGGAAGACCTAATAAATGTCATTCAATCTTTTTCAATCAAAATTGATATATGGATGTTTTATTTGGCTCTTTGTATCTTTTCATCTCAAAAACATTGTTTTTGAGTTGAAAATGGAAGATTTATTTGTAATTGTCAAAGCCATTTCATGATAAAGTCTCTAATTTCCCAAGTTGCTTAAAGTCATATATTCCCTGCTATACACTCCATAATGCAAAGCCTTAAAGCATATCAGCCACTCAAAAGCATTAGAAAGAAATATGAGAGAGAAATTTTAAAAGGTGAATGATTAAAGTGGTGGGTCCCTATAGTGAAAATTACATTTATAAAACCTCAAAGGGATGAGCTAAACTTCATCATGCTCATTTGACAAAGAGAAAAACCGAGTTGCAGCGAATTGGTGGACGAAGAAACAACGGGTGTTGTGCATAGATCTTAGGCACTGCACATAGAGCTTGTGTGCCTGTGTATTTTTGCATGGTGTTACGCATACAACAGGGCATTGTGCACCTATACACGGCGCTATGCATAGGGCTAACTGTTATAGACATATTTGGGCATTACAACCCCAATCACATATGTCCATAAACCAAGGGCTTCTAAGTCCCTAAAAGTGTTGTTTCATACCCTAAAGGAGCAAGGTCAGCTGATTACATCATCTCC
>APFE031071798.1:55820-66974 GCA_000404065.3 Pinus taeda
CTGATTACATCATCTCCCAGAAGTTCTCCATGAAAAACTACTTAGAACTGGTCAAAACTGGACCATACAGACTGCTCAGTGCTAAGGGTGCGATGCATATCACCTGCCACATGCAAAAAGTGCGATGCATACTGGAAAGACCTTCTGTAGGGTGTGATGAGCGAGAGCAGACAATTGGCAGAGGCAGTTGGCTAGGTAGAAACTCAAAGAATCTTCTAGAAGCTGATCTTTTGACACTTTCCTCTCTGAATTCGCTCAAGGATGATTAAGAGATCATGAAATCTCCAAGCAGAACCAAGAACTATCAGAGAAATAACACTAATAAAAATCCTAGAAGCTGACTCACCCACCTACAAACATTTATATATGGATCCCTCATCCTAGAGATCCAAAGGCTGGAATTTTGTATTTTGTAAGGAAGTGTTGTTTGTTTCTCTGTGCAACATTGTTGGGTGATCTAAGCTTTTCATGAGGTGAAGAGGGCTTTCATGTTGGGAGGATGGCATTGGTTCAGACCAATGGGTTGTAATCCTCTCTTCTACTACTTCTATCAATAATGTTATTTGAGTTTTCCTCCATATTCTTGTATATCTCTGAATCTTGTATTGATATATGCATTTGTATGGTTAATATACATCTGATCCTATATTATTTATCGTTATAGATCTCTACGCTTTGATGGTATTAAGTTGCTTTGAATCTACAGGTATTCTTTGAAGCGGGACAAGCGAGGAAAAGAGTGGCAAAGATCTGTCAAAGGGGAGAGGAAACAAGCAAAGAGCCAAGCGAAATACTGAGGTTGGCACTCTCTGATTCTCTCTCATCTATTGCTCATAAAGGAAAACAAAAGTAACTTTAGTTTGTTTGTTTCTAAGATAGCTACCTGTCTTAGTGGGACTAGCAACTCTGAATGGACACTAGTTTTCCCGATAACACCGACAACCATCAAAACTATCCTAACAAGCATCCAAATCACTCCTTTTTCTACATAGAGCCTCAAACAAGTAAGTATACTCCCTATGTTGTCCTCCAAGCACTCATTTCAATATTTTTGAGTTTGCTCGCTATTAAAATTTTCAAACCCTAGGTTGTCTAAAAACCTGCTTGCTTATCATTTTCCTGTTCATTCCCATATCTTATTGCCATATCCCAAAATATAATCCATATTTCCTATTCCCTATTATCAAATACACGTATGCCCTATACCAAACCCCTTCTTACAAAATAGTCCCTACTAAAAAATACCCCCCTTTCTCACTGTCACATCATACATATCTCATTCCTACATCACACAAACTCCTATCCCCTTCCCCTATCCCTACTCACCATAACTCCCACTTCTTGATTACCTTATCTAGGGTTTCTAGAGCTTCAAACTCAAAAAAATGGATAAAGAGGATAAAGATTATGAGGAGGAGGAAAACAGTGGCAGTGAAAGCATGGAAGATGAACCTCATCATCAGAGAAAACCATGTAGGGGAGGTAGAATTATCAGAGTGGAACCATAAAAAATCAGAGAGTTAGAGGCTTCCGCTATGACTGTCTCTTGTTTTAGGTATCTAGTATGTTATGAGTTTTGTGAGCAAGTACAAAGAGTTCAACATCATCCTGAGCTGACCAAGTTTTTGTAGCAAATCTATGTGATAACAGGGTAACTCTCGTCAGGGTGACATTTGCATTTTCCACCTCCATCATTGTTGATGCTATAAGGATTCTGAATGTGGGGGAAAAATGGTATAAAGCACAAGATTTGGATGAGAAATACTATGAGCCATACATAAAATCTAGGTATAGGAATGAAAAGAAGAGGAGCTTTCCTTTTAGTTTCCTTCATGACAAGTATGTCTCTATGATGAGGATCATTATGAAGTATTTTACATGTGAGGGCAGATTTTCAGACTATACACCAATCATATTAGGCTTCTCATGCACTTCACAAGAGTGAAAATGTTGAACATCCCGTACTTCTTATTTAGGAACATTGAGAAGATGGCCTACATTGTACAGAAAAGGTCATACCCTCAACAAATGAATAGTATTTATCATTATTCCTTGATTAAGATTATTGTGCTACATCATCTCAACCTCCTCAACATCTCCTGGGATACGTTTATTGCCAATGACATCTTCAATGGTCTTCAGATTCCTCCATCGGTGCCTTAAGAAGCAGAGAGGCCTTCCAGCAGTACCAAAGTAAAGAAAAGTAAGAAGGCTAAAAAGACTAAAGTTGTTGAGAAGACAGAAACCTACAAAAAGTATCAAAGAGGGGCTAGAAAGTTGTTTGCAGTGGATAGGCAAGTATTTACTCCACCTGATGTGGAAGAGGCCTTTCCCTCTTCATCAACTCATAGGAAAATTCTTGCTCCATAAATGGTGGAAGGGGCTTTGCCTTATTCATCAACACAACAGGTGCAACAGGTGCAAAAAGGGAAGGAAAAGATGCTAGAGGAAGGCCTCAATGATGAAGAGGAAAGATAATTTCATTTTATGGAATATGATGAACCATAACAACCACACATTCATCATGGCATTGAGATAGTCGACTTGGAGGCTCAAGATGAGGTGACAAATGAATATATAATCATAAAGGAAAAAGATGCACAGATCCAAGCACTGATGGACAACTTGGAGAGAGATAAGTATGTCATTTCATACCTTGAGCAAGAGAGCAAGCAGCTAAGTGACAAACAAGTCCTCATGGAGCTGGAACTTCTCAAGGCAAAGAGGCAAGATGACAAAGGCAAATCAATAATGCAAGAGGAAAAGACCCTAGCCACCTTGACTAAAAAATATAAGCTTGAAAAGGAGATTGAATAGGATAGAGAAACATGGATTGACAGTGTCAATTTGCATTTGGAGAAGATGCTAAAAAGGGCCAACATGGACAATCAAATCATCAGGCACATGGCTCACTATTACAGGACATAGAACAAGATTTGTAACATAAGAGTCAAGCAAATGAAGACAAGGCTAAAACAAACCCTCAAAGGAAAAAAGGAGGGTGATAGGCTTAGGTTGCTTGTTGAAGCTTCCTTGGTTGACCCAGACACTTGATAGTGGTGGTCTCCCACAAAGTTCGAGCAATTTTTGAGAATTTTTGCATTTTTGAAGAATTTAGCATTTTTTGACACAAAAATTCTGGCTCTATGCACAACGCCATGGGCGTTGCACTTTTCCTAGGAGCATCCAATGGTGAAATGAAGACCACCATTGGATTCCTAATGATGTAAGCATGCTCCTTGTCCATTTTATGAGTTTTTCGAGCAAAACCGGTCAACCAAAAGGTCAAAAAACACCTAAAAAATCATGTTTCTGCCCCTATTTTGAACATTACGCTACACATAGAAGAATTCTTGGGAGAATCCGTTTTTGAGGGGTCAAATCAACTCGAAATTGGAAACTAAAGGCATATTTGGAAAGTAGGTAGGACATGCTTTCTAATGAGCTATCATGAGCTCCATTTGGAAACTGGGAAGGCCTCCAAATTGGCCTTGCAAAAAGTGTTGCGCATAGCCTTTTGGTGCTGCGCATAGGACAATTTTCTACTAAATTTTCACTTTACTATGCCATGACTATAACTTTTTGGTTTTCTCTCATGGATGATATTTTTACTGATGTAAATGGTGACTAAGAATGTAAATAAGATGAATATTAGTCACTGGCTTGAAGTCAAATGAATTAATTTCCTCCCTTTTAAAGGCAAGTTGTTAGGGTTTCTTAGATTCCAGTTTCTTGTTCAGCTTTTGATGGATTAGTTCCTCATCTTAGGGATTCAACCCCTGAGGATGGGAGGAGGTTGAATTTAGGTATATATCTTCTTTTTCTTTCTCATTGTAAAGGGTTGGATTCGATGGGATTACTTAGGCTTTAATAGACATCATTTTGTACCAGTTACATCAGGAGATTAATGAAAAATTGAAGCTATTTATTTGGGATCCATGTGGTATGATGCTCAGTTCAGTTTTTCTTATGTTTTCATGTGTTGAAATGTATTTTTGACTCCATTTCATCATTTCATAATCTTTATGTGAATGTATACAAGTCTAAAAGGCAGAATCCATAATGTTTATGCTCTGTTTTGGGTAGACATTTCACAGTCTGTGTTTTCTTCAGTTTAGGAAGAATCCATGAGGTTTACATGCTCTTTCTAGCTCCTCAACTGTCTTTTCACCTCATCCATCAAACCCTAAGGTTTTGATCATTGTGCCTACCTTGCCCCATCGAACACCCTGCAGTTTTGACCTAATTTCCTTGCCCTAACTGTTTGCCTTCTCCTGATCCAGCAAAACCCCTTCAAAATCAAATCAAGCCTTGTGCTACTATACCTAGCCTAATATCGGTTTCTAGATCCAATCAATTTGGCTGAGATCCTTACGAATAGAGCCCTCTCATGACCTAGTAGGGCTAGCTACTTGGCTAAGTGTGGTTTTTGGTTACCCTGGCATTGCCTTCCCTCAGCCTAAGGTTCAATCCAGGTGCTAACAGCTTCTGTATAAAATTATCATCCTCCCATGTGGAATCTTTAGCGGGTAAGTTCTTCCACTTAATGAGATACTCCGAAATTGATCGATTTCGTAGATTTTGAGTTCTTATTTCTGTGACTGCTTCAGGTTCTAATATGATTTTTCCTTCCTCGTCAAGTTCTAGCAATATTGTTTGAACTGGGAGCTTGTCAACTATAACCTTCTTTAAACATAAAACATGGAAAACTGGGTGCACTCAGGAAGTTGTAGGAAGCTCCAATTTGTATGCCATAGTACCAATCTTTTTCAACACCTTGTATGGACCATAATAATTTTGTGATAATTTATTATCCTTCTTAGCTTTCTTGAGGGACATTTGTTTATATGGTTGTATCCGTAGGAATACCCATTCACCTACATCAAAACTTCTTTCGTTGTGATGTTGATTTTCCTGTTGTTTCATTCTATTATGCGCCAAAGTGAGGTTATCCTTTAAGAGTTGGAGAACTTGTTGTTGATGCTCGATGCGAGAATTTTCTCTTAAATTTGATGCGATTGATGGTGGATGATATCCATAAAGTGCCATAAATGGGGTCATTTTCGCTACAGTATGGAAGGAAGTGTTATACCACCATTCAACCAGAGGAAACCATTTGACTCGTTGTGTCTGTTTATCAAAGGCAGAACAACGAAGATATCCTTCCAAACTTTTTTTTACTATCTCAATTTTCTCATCAGATTGAGGATGATAAGATGAGCTATGAGCTAACTGAGTATCGAGACAAGAAAACAATTTTGTCCAAAATTTTCTTGTGAAAATGGGATATTTGTCGCTTACAATAATCTTTGGGTTTCCATGTAGCTTTTGAATTGTTTCCATAAATGCAGTATAAACTGTACTAGTTTTCAATGGATGAGATAATGAAAAAAAGTGTGCATACTTGGTAAGTCTATCAACTACCACCATGATGAGACTCTTTCCTTCAAACTTGGGTAAACCTGTGATAAAATCCATTGAAAACTCCTCCCAACATTGGATTGGAATGGATAAAGGTCATAATAGACCTGGAATCTTAGTTGTTTCAAATCTATTTTTTTGGCAAACCAAACATTCCGCCACAAAATTCTGAATATTTGATTTAAGGCCATCCCAAAAAAATTGCTTCTTAACCCTATGGTAAGTTTTTAAAAATCCTGAGTGCCCTCCTAAGGGAGAAGTGTGCAATTCCATAAGAATATTTTGTTTGAGTTGGGAATTCTTACATAGGTACAAGCAATCGTTGTACCATAACCAATCATTTTTCCATCTAAATGTATCAGATGTACTGGGATCTTGTTGTAACTTTTGAATGACTGTCCACACTTCTTCTTCATTCTTCCATTCATCCCTTGCTTCATTTATCCAGTTTGGTTGGATAATAGAAATGGCGCAAAGCAATGCTTCCACAACCTCATCCTTTCTTGAGAGTGCATTTGCCACAACATTTTGCTTCCCTTTTTTGTAGATTATTTCAAAGTCGTAACCTAATGTCTTTGTGACCCATTTTTGTTGCTCTTCTAAAGATAATATTTGTTATAAAAAGTATTTAAGACTATCATGATCCATTTTTACCTCGAAGTTTCTTCCCATTAGGTAGGGTCGTCATTTCTTATGTGCATGTAGTATTTACAACATCTCCTTCTCATAAATAGCTTTTTGTAAATACTTTCCTTTGATTGGACGACTTTCGAAAGCAATGGGTCTTTCTTCTTGCATTAAAACAACACCAATTCCATTTCTCAAGGCATCACATTCTACAATAAAGGTTTTTGTGAAGTTGGCGTAGCTAAGATCGGTGCTTGGCACATTGCCCCTTTAAGATGTTCAAAGGCCTTTGTTGCTTCTGGAGTCTATGAAAATGCATCTTTCTTCAATAATGTTGTTAGAGGTGCTGTTATTCTCCCACAATTCTTAACAAACTTGCGATAATACCCTTTCAACCTGAGAAATCCTCACAGATGCTTTACAGATGTGGGGATTTTCTATTCCTTAATGGATTTAATTTTTCTAGGGTCTACCTTAACACCTCCATGTGATACAATATGACCCAGATATTCCACTTCTTGTACTACAAAAAACCATTTGGAGATTTTTCATATAATTGTTTCTCCTCCAATAGTTTGAGCACCCTGTCAACATGTTGAACATGTTCCTTCCAAGACTTGTTGTAGATTAGTATATCATCAAAAAATACTAATACAAAATTTCTAAGGAAGGGTTTGAAAATGGAATTCATCAAACCTAGAAATGTCGAAGGTGCATTGGTAAGGCCAAAAGGCATGGCCAAAAATTCATAATGACCCTCATGAGTTCTAAATGTTGTTTTCAGAATGCCTTTAGTCTTCATTCTGATTTGATGATATCCTGAACGAAGATCCAACTTGGTGAAGTAAATTGATGCATGCAATTCATCCAATAATTCATCAATGACAGGAATGAGAAATTTATCTTTAATAGTGAGATTCTCGAGCTCCCTATAATCCTGACACATGCACCATGATCCATCTTTCTTATGCACCAATACTACTGGAGTAGAGAAAGAACTTTGACTAGGTTGAATTATACCAACCTCTAGCATTTTTGTACCCTAACATTCAATTCCACTCTTTTGGGCATAAGGATATCTGTAAGGCCTGATGTTTGGAGGAACAATTCCTGGAATCAAATGAATAGCATGATCATGATCACATATAGGTGGGAGGGCTTTGGGAGTCTCAAATACATTGGAACGATTGTCCAAGAGTGTTTGGAGATCTGGAGAAATAGATGATTTCAATGTGGGAACCTCTAGCGAACATAATTTTGCAATTACACCTCATTGTTCTTTCTTTAGAAGGTTTGTTATTTTGTTAGAGCTGATTATCTTTCCTATTTTTCCTGTGATACCCCTTAATTCAACTTCCTTTCCTTCCGAAAAAAAATTCATGAAAAGTTATTGAAAATTAAAAGCTATTATTCCCAAGGATTTTAGCCATTGGAATCCTAGTACAACATAATCACCACCCATTGGAATGGAAAGCATTGGGATATTCAATACATATTCTCCCATGGATAGCTTGATATTATGGTACTTTCCAGAGCAATTTATGTTTCCTGCACTTGCAACCATCACTTGAAACTTTGGTGCTGGATATAGGAAGCAATTTAATTCCTTGGCTATCTTACAATGAATAAAATTATGGGTACTACTTGAATCAATCAACACTATTACCTTTTTCTTCTTGATATGTCCTTCTATCTTGATATTTTGAGGAGTGGTAATTCCATCCAATGCATTACAAGATATGGTCAGATTCATTTCTTCTTTCTCTAGGGTTTGTTCATGGTGTATATCCTCTTCTTTTGATGTTTCTTGTTCCTTTTCTTCCTCCTCTTCACAATCTATGTAAAATAATTTCATCTCAGCACACTGATGACCTTTAGTGTATTTGTTATCACAACTGTAACAAATCCCTTTTACTCTTTTTTCTTCCAATTGTTATGGTGACAACCTTGTAGATTGTGGAAGGCTAGGGGCACAACACTTCCATCTTTATAGTTGTGAGTGGTAGGCTTCCTTGTTTCCATAATTTTGCTTTCCATTTTTCTTGCCAACCTGAAAGCCTTCTCCAATGAATCAGGTTCCCAAAGGCGAACCTCATGTTGGATGTTATCCTTTAAAGTCTCTATGAACACATCAATCTTATGCTCCTCTAGAATATCTTTTACCCTTATATTCAATTTTTGGAAGTCCTCATTGTGCTCCATAATTGAACCCTTTTGTTTGAGATTTATCAATTGGCTTAAAAAGTGTTTATTTTTTTATCCTCATAATGTGCTATCATTTCATCCACAAAAATTGCCCAAGTGACAATTTGTTTACGAGAGAAAAGCCATCGATACCATACAAAATGATTTGGTTCCAAATATAAAGTTGTAATGCATACCTTTTGTCTGTGTTGCACATTATGGAGATCAAAATATTTCTCCATCTGTAGTATCCCTATTACGGGATCCTTGCCATCAAACTGCCTCATATCGATCTTTGAAACATGGTGGGTCTTTGATCCAACGTTAGAGTCTATGAAATCACGATTAACATTTATTTTTTTCTCATCATGAGTTTCCTTGACTACCTTTTTGCCATTAGTAAGAATTTATTGTAGAAACTTTTTCAAATCTATCTTCAAATCTTCCATCTTAGCTTCCATGCCTTTCTTTAAACCATCCATCTTAGCTTCCATGCCATCCATATTATCTTCCACATCATTCATCTTAGCTTCTACGCCATCCATCTTAGCTTCCATGTCATTCATCTTAGCTTCTACGCCTTTATTTAAACCATATATCTTAACTTCCACACCTTTTTTTAAATCATACATCTTAGCTTCTACGTATTTCTTTAAACCATCCATCTTAGCTTCTGTTACTTTTTGTGAGAGTGAATTTTGGTGCACTTGGTCTTGAAATTTTGATATATCAGGTTGCATTTGTTCCTCTTCTTCATGAGTTATGCTAGAGACTTCAGATTTCTTACTAGGTGTTTCCATTTTCTTTCTTCGAGGAATCAATTAATGATAATTATGATTCACTATGCCCTTTGAATTCCTTCAAACTAATTTTTCAAACCAAACTTATGCAAAATTTTAAGAAAAAAACTACACACCTTTTTTCACTTTGTAGGAGATCGATATTGTATCTAATGTAACTGTGAAATTTCAGATATCCAAGGTCTAAAATAGTTCACTATGTTATCCCTCTAAGTTCTCTTTCTAATGCTACAAGTCTAAGCGAAATTGGATTTTCCGAGAAAGCGTTATGCCCAATCTCCCAAGATGATTTGATTATACACTATTTTAGTAGAGCGAACTTGTACGAAGTTCCACATGTCATTGTTTCAACCTTTAGACCTGAAAATGATGCATAGAAAACTAAAGTCCGTCCTCTTTCCGTAAATTCTTACGAAATTTCAATCTGATACTCATAGAGAAGGTTATGACGATTTTCCCAAGGTCACATGTTTGGGATGTAACTTAGGATCCTACACAAACCCTAATTTACTTAGATAATTTCTCCGAAAATATAGCAAGACAAGATCTACAATTCAGACCCGAGTATCATCGAGATTTCGGCTCGAATGGATTTTTTGTTTTAGCTTCTGAAAATTCGCAGAAAAAGCTAAAGCGAAAATTCCATGATGACCTGTTTGGAGCAGTGAAACCTTAGAATCCAAAGTTGTGATACCAAATGTTATGAACCAGCTCACAAAAAGATAGAAAAGATAGACCAATGAATTAAAAATCAGCGTCTTTGAGGGGGAAACCTCCTTTACATTACACAATTGAATAATTCTTGGATGATACAAATGACTAAACCTCCTTTCTATATATAGGAGTCTAAGGGGTCACAATATAATCAAAACCGACATAACAATAAAAATATAAGGGCACAACAATAACAATAGTGGGCTTCTATGGGGCACACTAATAACAATATGGGGATAATAGGGGCACAATAATAAAAATAAGGGCTACAATGATAATAGTAATGGGGGAATCACTAGTATTATAGGGACCTAACATAATTGAAGAAAATACAATGTCATTTGTAAATGTACAAGATGTAGCATTTGAAAATGATGTTGATTATTTGAACAATAAAATGATGTTGATTATTTGAACAATAGAGAATTAATATCCTCCAAAAATGATTGGTTAGTGTATCCAGCCTCATCTTCTAATTGCAGTCATAATGATAATTACTCTGTTAATATTAAAAGTTAAGTTCCTTTGCATACTGATATATATGGAAGTGATAGGAGCACATCTATAATACGTAGTAGTGATGACTTTTCAAATAGTTTATGTCAAAACTATATAAAATTAAGTAACGCATATTTAGATAATGATGAACAATCGTTTATATATTCATTTTGTTTATAAAATGTTATGAACTCAAATTTTATTTGTGATATACAAGTAGAATTTGTTTATGATAATCATTTGGACATTGATGATATTGATATACTTCACCCTAGTGTAATGGATATGCCACAATTTTATGGCATCAATCCTCAATGGGAATTTTCAATACCAAATGAAACATTTAAGGAGGATGAATTTCTAATGTCAAATTCCATTTTGTCCCTTCAAAATTTGAACTAATTTTGATTAAGAAAACATATAATTTTGAGCTTAACTCTGCAATCATTATTAATCATGATGACATATGTAATACTTTTATCATTCTCTTCCAACTATATGATGGTATTCACAATAACTCATTCCCTCCAACTATTTGATGGTATTCACAATAACTCAAATATGACGATATTGTCTACAATAAAGATGTATTTTTTAAAATAAAAACAATTTTATTATTGCACATTTTTAGTTTATAATCATGTTTTATTAATTATTTCTAAGCCTAGAAAATTTAAGTGAATCCATTCGCCCATTTTCAAGAATAAGTTTTATTTAAGTGAATCCTATGGGCCAAATACCATATTTATAAAAGAGGTATGGTAAATTAATAAAAATATAAATAAATGAGAGGTATGGTAAATAAATAAAACATTTTTTATATTTACTCCATAAGTCACCTTATATACATGCAAGGATGTAAACAAATAAAAATATAAATAAACTAGACGTATGGTAAATAAATAAAACC
>APFE031071817.1:0-12640 GCA_000404065.3 Pinus taeda
GCTTCGGCATGTATAAATATGTATTGTAACATTGAAAGGAATATAATGAAAAATCAATCTGGTAGTCCCGGTTTTGGGATCTAGGGGAAAATTTTTGTGCATATGTGTTTTTAAGTGTTATGCTCTCACATTCTTTATTTTTCTGTGATTTAGAATTCGTATGCAGGTAATTTTTGTACGGGGTTAAAACCTACAAAACTGTTGTAGAAAACCCATCCATATGTAGTGTCTTGATTGTTGCAACTTAGTTTGGGAGTGTAGATATTGAAGTGTTTGATGATCAATATGTATTACTATCTCCTTTCCCATTAAGTAATGTTTCCACTTTTTCACACTCTGAACTAATGCATACAATTCTTTATCATATGTAGGATAGTTAACTACTTCAAGATTAAAATTTTTAGAATGATAACATATGGGTTTACCATGTTGTGTCAACACTGCTCCCATGGCATAGTCACTGGCGTCTATTTGGATTTCAAATGGTCTTTGTAGATGAAGCAGTGCTAGCAGAGGTGCTATACTAAAATTTTCTTTCAAGGTGTCGAAGGCTTTCTAATGTTTGCCTCCCCACTGAAACACCTTGTTCAATCCTATCAAAGTATGTAAGGGAGCTGCAATTGAGGAAAAATTAGAAACCAACTTCCTCCAACATTGTGCTACTCCTAAGAAGCTTCTCACTTTTGTAGTAGACTTGGGTTTAGGCCAGTTTATAATGACTGCCACTTTAGAGGGATCTATTTTCAATTCACCACACCCTACTATATGACCCAAATAATTTAGAGATGTTTTGCCAAATTCACATTTTGAGAGTTTAACATAAAGTTTTTCTCTTTTCAAAACATCTAGTGTCTTCTTAACATGCTTTAAATGTTCTTCCCACGTTTTGCTAAATATAAGAATGTCATCAAGATATACAATAATAAAATCATCAAGAAAATGTCTAAGTACATCATTCAGTATTCTCATGAAAGTAGCAGGAGCATTATTTAAGCCAAAAGGCATAACCAGCCACTCATACAATCCCTGCTTTGTTTTGAAAGTAGTCTTCCATGCATTTTGTTCTGCAACTCTGACCTAATGATATCCACTATGCAAGTCTAACTTGGAAAAATAAACAACTTCTTTCAATTGATTTAATAGATCATCTATGCGAGGAAGGGGATAATTATTTTTTATCGTTATCTTATCCAGTGCTCAGTAATCAATGCACATTCTCCATGAGCCATCTTTTTTTCTCACCAAAACGATTAGAGACCCACATGGTGATGTGCATTTTTTATTGTTATCTTATTCAGTGCTCGGTAATCAATGCACATTTTCCATGACCCATCTTTCTTTCTCACCAAAACGATTGGAGACCCACATGGTGATGTGCTAGGTCTGATGAACCCCTTCTCAAGCAACTCATGCACCTGCTTCTTGATTTTTGCATTCTCTAAAGCGAACAACCTATACATTCCGATGTTAGGGAATGGAGCATCTTGCTACAAATTAATATCATGCACTATTTCCTTTTTGGGTGGTAGAACTTTAGGTTCTTGAAACAAGATATCATATCCTGAAACAACATTTTCTAAATCAACTTTTTGCTTAGCATCACAGCGCTCAAATACATTGGTTTTATCAGGTTTCTTTTCCTTTACAACCATCAGTAAAAATTGTTTGCTTGAATTTACAATTCATTGCATCTGCCCTGAGTTTATGAGAGTATAATTATTGTTGAGCTTATGAGCTCTTGCAAAGTATTCGATTCCATATTTATTGAGTAGATACTTGTTCTCAGCTCTATAGAAAATAGCTTTTCCATCATACAAGTAAGGACTTCCTAAAACAATTCCACATATATCGAGAGGAACTATATCTAACTCAACCTCGCTACAAACACTGACCCAAAAGAAAACTTAAGTTTACATTGTTTGGTCACTTGTAGTTGTGCTTAATCATTTAACCAACCTAATGGGTATGGTTTCTTGTGAGGTGTAGCCAGTAATCCCAACTTCTTTACAATTGCTTCAGAAATTAAATTTACTTGTGAGCCACTATAAAACAAAGTATCAATCTTTTGATGCTTGGAAATAACTCGAATATGGAAAATCTCATGTCTTTTTCTCTCTTTTTCTTCATCATTAATAGATTGTGTAGAATTACTAGTAGATGCTTCAGAATTTTTACCTTTTATACCTGTGGCTGCAATGGTTGCTTCATCTCTTGAGTCCGACCCAAAATCTTTCTGAATAGATGCAACAGTCTTCTTCTTCTTGCCCTCGAACTTCTTAGGTCTCAACTCTGGATGTAGGGTCCAATAGTGTTCATCATCATGCCCATCCTTTTTATAGTGAGTGCATGAAGACTTGCTTTTCTGTGTAGTTTTGGCGTTCCTCTCTTTCCATTTCTGTTTTCCTTTCTCCTTATTCTTGCTTGAAATGGGCTTGGATGATCCTCCAACTTCTGGGTTCCCATTCTTTCCTCTAGCTTCTAGATGCATAGCTTGAATAGATACCTCATCTATACTAGTGGGATTAAACATGAGGATAGTGTGCCTCATGTAGCTGTGTAGACCACCTATGTACTTCAACAGAGTCTCAGGTGAGCATAATGAAATTCCTAGAATCAAAGCTCTCTTCCTAAATTCTTGGGTGTAACCTTGTACACTTTGCCCTTTCAATTGGAAAAGAGTTTTCTAGCTCATCATGGCTTGCTGCGTGTAAGCTAGTGGATAGAACGAATTTTTTATTGCAAAAACAAATTCACTCCAGATAGAAAGAATCTTACCATGTTTCTTCATGTCATCTTGGGTCCTGCCTTCCCACCATACCAAGGCAGTGCCTCTGAGGCGTAGGTTGGCCAGCTGAATCTTACTCTTGTCTGATTTGATACTCTGCACTCTGCAATAAATGTCAATTTGTCTGATCCAATTATCCAGCTTCTCTACATTCAACTCTCCATCATATATTGGTAAATCAAATTTAACATCTAATTTAATCAAAGATGTCTTCTTTTTATGTGTAGGGCTATTAGGAGATGTGAGAAAGTTTTCTTCTTTCCCTTTGCCTTTTGAGTGGTCATGGAGGAGAGACTCTTCTTCCCCTTTATCTTGTTTGGAGCCTGATTAATCTTCATCTTTATGTTTCCTAAAGTCCCTATACATTTCCTCTACCATGGACCTCATGGCTAGAAAACTATCTATAAATTAGGAATCTCATCCCAAGGGACTTTCTTTTGACATTTTCTTCTAAGGATAGACTCTTCCAATTTCCGGGTTAGTTTCGACCAACTCTCCTTCTCCTAATTTAAGATTTGATCTAGTTAGCATTCAACAACAAATCCAGCACAAGCTTGTCTAACCTTAAATAACTTAGTTGCTCTGATACCACTTGATTTGAAATCACTCATGAATGATCTCAGTTAATTAATGAGGGTATTATAGACTTATGTATTGGGGTGTGCCTATGTTATTTTATGAAATAGATCGATAAGATTGCAAAATACACAGACACTGAAATAGTAAGAGAACACGGTAAGAAAAACACATAAACACATCAAAATTTAATAAGAAGTTCACCCAATCCTCCTGGGCTACATCTCCTTGTCCAACCTTCAGTGGTGGCCTTTCTATTGTGTCTTAAAAAGCATAGTTTTACAACACTGAACTCAAATTGAGTCTCACTTAACAAATAATGATCAATAGGACTGTACTTGGACTCCCCAAGTCTCTAGAGTACATAGACTCCCCCTTATTGAATCTCGACCTCAACTGGTCTCAGTGGTATGAGTCCAATTTGGTACTCAATACCTAACAGGTATACACAGAAGAGTTGCTTGAACCTCTCAAGCCTTCTCTGGAGTTCACAAACTCTTGGACTCTCTCTATCTCTGTCTGCTCGATGCTGCCTTTTCTCTGCTGGTCATCTTGACTTCTCTGTTCTCTGCAATTTTTGCTTCTCCCTCTCTCTGCTCTCCTTTACTGTTTTTCTCCTCTTTTTTCTTTTCTTTCTCTGTCTGCCCATGGATTAAAGCCAATTTTCTCCCTCATTGTTTGTTTCTACTTCCCGACTCTCCGGATCTCCTACTGCTATTCGCTGGAATTCCCCTACTCTGCGTCATCGTCACTATAACGCTTCATAGAGAGGTGGCCACCTATTTCCTCACGAACTAAGTGTCAATTCCTTTGAATGGTCGTTATTTCCGTTGCTCCAAGATTTCCCGTGAAACTGTTCCCTCTACCAACTCATTGGTCATTTCAGATCTCAAATCTTATCCACCTCAGCCTATTTCCCTTTCGAATCCGGTCACCCATTGGATTGATTCTCCACCGTTGATCTGGGGCCTCCAGATCCTACGGTCTCCATCTATATCACGTGGGTAAGTTGCTCAACTGTTACTCACACAATGTAAGAGGTTTTCTCTCTCATCCGTTGGTTGCGTGTCACCCAGTGTGTGGCATCACGTTGAACTCGACCAAACCTGCTTACCTCTCGAAGTGCACGCGATATCCTACCTGTTTTGGGCGTGAGACCCGCCTTTTGACGAAATCGACGATTTCCGTGTGGTTATATGCTTTTCCCCGTGACCAAGCGTTCGAGGCTTTCCTTCACTGAGAGGGACGCCCTGTGATACGCGATTAGCGTTGTACCAGAAACTGCCTCTGTTTTTGGATCTGACTTCCTGTTTTCCAGTTTGCGCCAGCACACAATTACCATGGGCCAACAGTCTACGCGCTTTGACCGAGGGTCCTCATTGCTCCGTGCTGACCACAAATTTCCATTGTTCAGAGGTTATTTCTGATAAGCTCGACATCCATAGCATTTTGAAACTTTGGTATGAGTTTTACAGAGTTCAGGAAACTGTAAGATTGTTTAAGGATCCAATTTGGATCATCTTGAGTTCGAAGGCCTTGGTTATAGTTTGAGGATAGGTGACCTAGATGGCTAAGGCATTGTGCCTTGAAGATAACGGATAAGGGGTGTTATAGAATATGGAGTATGAATGTGGCTGTGACAATCCTAGAAAGGAATGTGTATTTATGTTTGTTGGCTAGATGCATGGATCAAGTGACTTAAGGAAAAACCATATGTTACGGGAAGATTTAACAATATAGTGTTCACCTTGATGAGAAGCCATGATGCATGGTGCTCCTACAAGAAAGGGAAGAGAGGAATCTCTAAAAAAAATAGATACGTATTGTTGAAGAGTATGGTTGAGGATTGTTGAGTGGATGAGTGGAGAGGTAAGGTATTGCATATTTGATTACCGTTGAAATTGACAGTGTTTCTATGTTATTTCCATTCAACTAGAGACACTTGTGCATTTAATATTATCAACCAGGGTTTCTAATGTATTTGTAAAATATTATGCACTCTACCTTTAGGATGCAAATTTTTAACTTGAATTAGCTTGTCTAATATGATTCTACAAAAATAAATTGCATCACCACACTATAGAAATACAACGTTAATTCACCCTTTCCAGTGACCATGTACTTGAAAACCAACCATGCTAAACGGAACCTTGTTAACACCAAGAAATCACCTAGCATTATTTAGCAATTTTCTAATTCTACAAGTCACAACTCTCATAGTTGGAAAGCTTTGGTAAAGAAACTAGTATATGAAGTGAAATGCTATTGCAAAGAATTAAACTATTATAAAGGATATCACGCAATGGAAATAAATAAAACAACAACAAGAAACAAATATTTCCAAACTACACAACAATTTTCTCTATGGAGTGAGATCTAATCCTATTTGATTGCTTGCACTAGATGCATTGATTTCAATGTAAATGTTTATTTTTAATTTAATGTAACTAGATGTATGATGTACATTAATTTCAAAGTAGTTAGATTAATAGTTTGCATTGATTTAAGTGTAAGCACAAAAAAAATATTGACTAAGGGCATTGATCTTTGTGTTATAGTAATTCAACCATAAATAAAATACTTGAATATTCATCTCACCTGAAATGTTTGCTTCTCGAAACTATAAACTATTTGTAATTGACTACAATCTTATTATTCTGATTTTCATCATTCAACATTGTTATTGACTTTATATTCAAATGAGGTAATAGAAAGCAACTACCATTGAAAATTACCCAAGGTTTAACACTCCGTAAGTCATAATGATTCACTTTGGAGAAAGCTACTATTAATATTGGAGAGCAAGAGAAACAAGGTATGACGTTTACTACAATAGCTAGAGTTAAATATTTGAATGGTCTATGATTTCAACCATCCTTTTCATATGATTAATATGAAAAGATGACAAAACTATAGGTGTGACAATAAGAATAGTAGAAGGAAATAATTTGAGATTGATCACAATTATGATTACTTGTAATTGACTACATTCTTATTATTCACATTTTCTATCATTCAACATTATTACATTGTCACTTTGTTTTCAAAATAACATTAAATAAAGAGATAAAATCAAAATATTGTGTGATCATGCATGACTGAAACCAACCTAGATCCATATTAACCCTAGATTTATCAAACACCTAAAGAGATCAAATCTCTCGAGGCAAACCTTTCCTCAAGTTTTTCACTAAAAAATAGGTTTTCACCTAGAGAGATTTGATCCCTCTTGGCACTTAATACATTAAGGGTTAAGATGGATCTAGGCTGGTATTAATAAAATTGCCTCAAGTGGTTATGTTGGTTGTGGTTGTGGACTATTTCCCTCTTAGAGGGTTTTAACCATGTAAAAATATTAGCATTTTGATCTTTGATCTGGTTGTGTGAGTGGTTATTGAAGGTATTCATCCTATATGGAATACCATGTTTACTCAAACAATGATGATCTTAACACTAGGTATCTAAGGTGTGCTTGTGTGTATGAGAGAGAGAGAGACAAAAGGTACAATTATATTGGACATGCATAATGAAATGTTCTAACAGACTTACTAATATAAAAAATAATCTAATAATGGATGCTTATTAGGGCCTTAACATGGGGGTTTAGGTTTGTCAATAGACATGCAAGTGTTCCTTAACCATATTATTACTCTAAATTAACCCAATAAAATAGTTGATAGCACATATAATTTCCATCACATAAGAGGCCATGTAAAACATAGGTATAACTAAAGTTTTAGATATGGGATTTTGTGCTCCTTCAACAAACCTATTTAATGTCCAATGGAAGAGGATTGTAGGGGACTAAAGTAAATCCTTATTATTATGATCATTATATATTAAGGGTACCAGTGCATCTTTAGAGAGCACATAACTATGCTTTCGATAAAATATGTTTCTCAAACTCATGTAATCTATAAAAGAATTCAAGATCTCAAGCCTGATATGAACCAACATATCTTCCTTCATCGTTAATAATAGTTCTTTTATCAAAATTTGTATGGGAGATGATCCACTCGATTACTTTAGAACATGGCATAATAGGAGTCGTATATACAATGTGGTGCAGTGAGATCTCATGATGATGCAAAAACTAGATCATCAACATTCATCATGTTTGGATCACTTGGAGTAACCACAATAAGATGGTCCTCTTCCTTTGTCCTCCTATATATTTCACCCTAATTAGGGAAAGAAATTTGAGGATTGATTTGGGCTTTGGTATCCTTATAAATAGGAATAAGTTGTTCAACAACAAGGTTATATATGTAAATAATAGGAGCAAGTTGTACTAGATTGACTTTTAGTTCAATACGTTTAGTGATAAGTTAATTTCAGTGATAGGTATTGTTTCCCTTTCAATGATTTCTTTGGTGTTGTAGAAGAATCCACTCAGCGAGGTATATTACTTGTATTGGAAAAAGAATTAAAATCATAACTTCTTCATTTTTACATTCTTATATAATTTAAGACTTTATTCAATGTTTAACTAAGAAAAATTATGCTTTGAACAACAATAACATTCTACTTCAATCTTTAGACGATCAAAGAAGAATTTCATTAAGAAATTTGAAGAAGAAGGCTTGATCACTAGTAAATTTAATTTTTATATTAAATGACCAGAAACTAACTTTTGTTGTAATGAAAACTTTTAGAACCAAGAAATGATAACAAGGCCATGGATGAATCATGAAAATGAAAAAATGAAAAAGCACCTTTGTTGGTGAATTTGGGAAACAATTACCTCGGGTAACAAAAATCTCAAAGGAACTATGATAATATAGTTGGGGAAAGTGAACCCTAATATTATATAAGTGTATTTGAAATATTGATCATGATGGATCATACATGCTCAATATTTTGTCAAATTTTAGTATTTGATTCTAATAGGAAATTTCATCTACATATTCCTAAACATTATTGGTGAGTGGATATATTTTGATGACTATTAGGGGGTCATTTTAGTTTATTTGGCGATCCCTTTTGCACCATATTCTATGAGTGATAAATCATGAAGTAGGGCCATAGCTGTAATGATTGCAAAACATTTGGCCTTTTGCATAATCGATCAAGAAATATTTTTCATATTAAAAGCAAAAGTTTTTTTTTTCTCTATTTTGAAAAGTTTAAAACTATATTAGGGGGTTATTTTAGTTTATTTGGAGATCCCTTTTGCACCATATTCTATGAGTGATAAATCATAAAGTAGGGCCATAGCTCTAATGATTGCAGAACATTTGGCCTTTTGCATAATCGATCAAGAAATATTTTTCATATTAAAAGCAAAAGTTATTTTTTCTCTATTTTGAAAAATTTAAAACTATAGTGAAGTCTATCAAGGGTGATTTAACAACCTTGCATTAGAGTAACTGTAGGCCTTTCATTGGAATAATATTTAACTTCACATTGTGGAAAATTTTATTTCCATTCCATTGAACTTGATATTAGGTAAATTTTAAACTTTAAATCAAACTTTAAAACTTTTATTGTGGTAAAATTTGAGTTGTTCTTCGATCGTCCAAGGGAATTTTAAATTTCAAAAAACAAAATGTTTTGAGGTTATTTTTTACCTTTTTCACATAGTGATTGCAATTTTTCTAAACTTTCACAAATGAAATCTCAAACTTACCTCCAATGCATTAAATCCATTAGAGTGAAACTTAACTTTCACCAAAGTGAAAAGTGGACTTATTGTTCCAATTAAAGTGTCAAATTTCTCCCATGATAAAATAAGAAAGACTTTTCTTTAAACTTCTAAGTTGAAAAGTTTTTGGGATTTCCACGGCAAGGAAGTTAAGCAAAATGAAAACTTATTTTTGAAGAACTTCTCAAATTTATAAAGAAAAATGGATTAACAATAAGAAAACAAAACTTCAAGAAAAGTAAAAAAAGTGGTACCTAAAATTTAATATAATATTTTAAAGTGTTTTGAGGTCTCAACAAGTCACTAGTGAAGACATGAGATGTGATTCTATGTGTGGATCACCTAAGCACTATTTGTTGTGTTTGACTGTCTTGGAGGTATGGTTGCTAGTGGCTATGTTCAATGTTGATATTTCAAAGAAGGGGGAGATTATTCACCTATATAAGGATTTGTTGACACTTATGTGTCAAAGTACCATATGTTGGTTGTGAACTTTGGGTGATGTTTTAGGCCTAGAAACTAATATGTAAGTTTAGGGGATATGTATTTGTAGACATTGGATTCATGAACTACACCAGTTAACATTATTGGTGGAGTTTTTTATACATTGATAGGAAATTCATCAAGAAGTTGAATGAACCATGTGCCCTAAGGATATCTTACTAGATCGATGGTTACACAATTAAGTACCCATATATTTTGGTGGATGGTTATTCCTTTATATGAGCTTTGAAAATGATTATGTCCACATGATCAAAGTACAATATGCAAGTCTAGGTTGGAATATATATAAATTTTCTTGATCATAAGTGTCTTCAATTCTAGGTGGAGTATTTGAATCACAAGATTAGTGAAAGATAATCATGAATTAGTAACATGAGAGTGTTGAAATTATTAACTCTTGCTTGTGTTATAGAGCGACAAGTGTTCGTAAGAGAAGTTTGTGGTTTGTTGTTACATTAGTCAAAGTGATGTAGAATCTATCTCTACTTGATTAGTCTACATTGAAGATTAGGAGATTGATCAAAATAGTTAGATGCAAGGGATTCTCTTCTACTAGTTTAGCTTACATTAATATGTGGTTGAGATTCAACAATTATTAATGTGACTAGGTAATGTTCATATAAAGACAGATATTCAAGCTTTATATGTACAATTCTATTGTTGAATAAAACACTCAACATAGTTTTAATATGTGGAAATGATATCTATAACATTTCTCTACATTCTAGTTAAATTCAAGAAATAATAATTCAACATTAAATTATTATAAAATCACTTTCCAAACTAATTTAGCATACAAAACTTCCTACTCTCCATCTACTTAAAAAATAGAGTAAAATAATAAATATCTTTGTCTATTAAATAAAAATATAAAAATACCAATCACCCTACAACCTTTAATAAGAGACATTAATTATAAAATTGGTGGTTTTGAAGAATCTAACCTTGGATAAAATTTATGACAAACTTATGTGATGGGATGGTTCCTTTTAAGGTGGAAGCCAACTCTAACCCTTAATTATAGGTAGGAATGGTTCTTGGACTTTCCAAGAGCCTTCTTTATGTGATGATAGTAACATTGTATTTTGGATAACTAGGATGAAGAAAGAGAATAAACTCCAACCATAAGATGACCCAATGTTCTTACAAGACCTTGAAGTTGTTTAAAGCGAAAAATGTATGTATAAAAGAGTATGTAAGGTTCCTATCATCAACTCTCAAATTTGGATATTAGAATATACAACAAATTGTGAGATCTCTAATCAAAATCTTGTGTATCTATAAAAAAATATTATAAATAATGCAAGTTTGATAAATAAACGATACACAACTTTAAAAAAAAATAATAAATAAAACATTTTAATACAAAATTAAAACCAACAATAAAAATAATTTAAATTATTAAATTTAATTAACTATATAATTTAAACTATTAATTTAATTAGCTATTCCAACCCTATCTCTATAGGTAATATAATACCATCAAAAACTTTGATTTATTCAATTTGATTATCTATTCCAACCCATCTCTATAAGTAATAGTATAATACCATCAAACCTTTGATTTAATAACTATATATATATCTATTTTAAAAGCTAACACCATGCCTCCTGGTATCGAAAGTCTCCAAGATTTTATTGTTATTAGAATTTGACCCAACATAGGTTGGGAAAAGTATAACATAATCTGGAAATATATATGTTGGTTTCATAATGAACACCCCAAATTTGAGATAAACAATATGCATCCCCTGAACAACCCATTGACCGCTTTATATTTTGGATTTATATTGTTTATATAGAAAATATATTAATAAAAAACAATAATAATGAAGAATAATGATTAAGCTATAATCAAAGTGCTTACTAATTACAGTTAGAATGATTGGTAAGCATATAGTGTTTCTAAATAAATAAATAAAAACTTTGAAATTTAACCTATAGAGAGATTGGAATATCAATCATGTAGAAGCAGACACTGAAAACAGGTTGAGCCACCTTTTGCATTTTGTGTCAGCTTGGGACATGGAAAAAGGAACTACACACTACATTGGATGCCCATTCAACGGTTTCCAGTGTTCCCAGTTCCTCGGAGAAAGTGCTTGCCATAGGATGTGCATAGGAGCAGGCCCTGAAATCTTAGCTTGTGTTGACCCAATTTTGTGCAAAGGCCAGACACAAGCCCTGACTGCTGACTACTACTTTATTTTTTAGCTTTTGGGTGATAGTGAATGAATGAAGCAGAAATATGTCTGATTGACTGCTGAGAAGTTCTATAATGGCAAACAGCTCAGTGAATGATATACTTTTCTGTGGGGTATGATATAGTCATCAAAGTCTTTGTTTATGGAGGTCACACTTTGTCTATGGGAGTCATAATTTTGTTCAGAAAGTTATTTTTAGCTGGAATTTTTTTTTTTAATCTAGCCATAAGAATGTTTAAATTGTTTTTAAATAATGGAAATAGATTAGAATTGTCAAGACTTCTTGAAGTACTCAAAATTTCCAAGCTTAATAACTATAACCTAAATTTTCCAAAATTCATACTAAATTTTAATCAAAATTATACCTGAATTTCTACTATTTTCCAAGTAAATATAACCTCATTAAAATATCCTCTCATCAAATGCTTAAACTGTTAAAAAAATAATAATAATAAGCCTATAGAAAGGCCACAGTTCTTTGGAATTCTGTGACAGAGAGCCCACTTTTTATTTTTCTCTTTGCCTTGTTTAATGAGCATTTTTTAAATAAAGCCAATGGAAAGGCACACTTTTTTATAATTCCAAGGCAGACAGCCAATTTTTATTATTTTCTATGCTTTGTTTAATGGGATTTTTTAAATAACCATATGACCAATCATGAGGAATCATGTCATTCCCAATCTTAATATTTAAAATGCCTGGAAGGTTCTGGTCCGAAGAATACTGTACATAGGAATCTAACATTCCTATTTTATCAAATCTAACATCCTGGTCCTAGGAATCCTGTATAACATGGTTTATGACTTTTTATAGTGTATGACTTTCTCAAATCTAAGTTGGTAGAGGACAAATCTGTTGGATTTAGAGACGTCTAATTACAATAATTAGGTTGGACATGCGTGCATTATGATTATGATATCAAATACT
>APFE031071817.1:27843-61318 GCA_000404065.3 Pinus taeda
TTTTTCTTGTGACTTGAATTTAATATGGGATAAAAGATGTAAATAACAATGTTATTTATGGGAGATAAGAAATGTGATGATTATTTCTAAAAATTATATGAATGATGAGTAAGTGGGTTGGAATAACAACATCAGGGTTAGAATAACAACATTGCTGAAATAACAATGAAAGAAATTTGAATGTAGTTATGTATAAACACTTAATTTTACTATACAAAAAAATAATAGTGTTTTTGTTCTAAAAATTGTTGAAATCTTTTTATAAAAGGTTGTTTTTATTTATGTTTGTAGGCAATTTTTAAGGAAGATTCTTATATTTATTTATATTTTAATCTAAACTTTATCTAATGGTCATAAATGAAAAATATTGATATATTATAGTTATCAATATTTACCTTTTTACCTTTACCTAATACAATAATGAAATCACCACACAAATTATCAAATAACAAATAACACCATGTGAATCAACCCATTAATTTTAAAAAGTAAAAAATAATGATTAACATATCAATCATATTTAATAATGTAATTGTATCGATCTTAAATTTGTGAATTCCTCATATTTAAATTATTACTTGTTATAAAAATAGATTTATTTGTATTTTAAATTAATTAAACATTAATCATTAAAAAAAAACATTCATATACAATTTTCAGAAATTTCATTAACCGAAAAGGTGTATTATCATTCATATATCAAATCACTAAGCTTCAAACAAGCTTGCAAAAAACAAGTACATTCTTTTTTCATGTTTACTTTTAGATAGACTCCCAATATATTAGTTAGTAATTTTCTTTCCTTTTTCTTTCTTTTTACAAAATATATAATTTTATACCTTGATATGTGGATAGAGGGTTTTGTGAAATCTATGATGATATTAAAATGTAAAGGTGTAGTTTAATTGTCTAATCTTTTGATTTTTTTCAGTGAATTTTGTGGTTAATGGACTTGTTGGCTTGTAAATTTTAGTTATATATTCCACGCACTTTAAGTGATCCAAGTGTTTTTAGGGAATTCAATACATTTATGCATTCAAAAACACAATCTAAATAATGGAAAATACAATTTTGCTGAGAATTTTATCATAAAATTTTCATAAAAAAAAAAAAAAACAAAATATAGAACAATTAAACTACAACCAATATTAAGAGACAAAAGCATATATACCTACTTTCCACCATAAAAATCACAAGTCGGGCTTAGGCACCATCTCCATAAGACATATGAGAGGGTAATAAAATTAATGGCTCTCATGACACCTTGTGTTCATGATATATAAGCTAAGTAAGGGAATGTCCTCCAACAAAAAAGGGTGTAATCACTACAAAGAAAACACCAATTAATAAAACTTTTAACAAACACACTTGCGATTGTTCTCTTTCTAGTGGAGGTTAATAGTAAAGGAAACGTTTTTAGCAGAGTATTTTTTGAGCACATAAACCTTTAAAGTCTTGACAATTACATTTTCATAACACCCCTCTCTCTCGATTGTTATACATCCTCCCATGCTCAATTTTTGTAAAATAAATACATTGAAAAAGATGAAACATGGTAAGGAAAACATATAATTTTCTTGATGGTTGTTATTAAGTACAACACACATGTACATCAGGTTACTGGACATGCTAGTTTCAGGGTTAATATGGAACCTAAATGTTGTTAAAATGAAAATTTAAAAACAAGAGGCACTCATGTGTACAATACCATCCATATTACATTAGGCTAACATTTGATAAAACAAATGTTAATGCAGTAAATAAAATAACTAGATTGATTCAAGTGATACAATGTGTAGAGTAATAAGTTGTGAAAGGATTGTTGTGCAATGTGCAATAAAAATACCATTGCTCTAGTGTGCTCTAAATAGACCATTGAATTGATGTATCCTTATAGAAGGATCATTGCATGAAGGACACATGTTCAATATTCAATGTTGTCTGAGAATCTAATAATGAAGGAGGAAAACATAACATAATCCTATAACATGATGTTCAGAAATCTACAATGTCCATTTATTATAAGTTTATGTTTTAATTTTTAAAAGGTTCAGATACTATGCATTCAATATTATTAATATTAGTGTGTAACCCATGATCCAAATCAATGCTAAAATATATATGGTAAAATGTATATTTTTATTTAGATTCAATAGTATATATTAGATTATGTAAACCATAACATAAACCATATTAATTAGTCTACTTTTGAGTTTTTATTAATAACATTCAATACTTTTATTGTGTTAGTCCTCTTATATGTCACATGAGATCTCCTTAGTTATTTGTCATATATACAAATGCAATAGCATGTTAGGGTCAAGGACATTTGATTTCAGGTTCCGAAGATTTTATTGTGAGTGTTCCATGCAATTTCAAACCTAGATCCAAGATTTAATAAGTCTTTTGTGTGTTATGTTAAATTTATTTTTTCCTTGTGATATATATATGAAAATTCTTAACATAATTATGTTATTGAAGGGTAATTTTTAATTAAAATTTGTTTTGTGAAGGGTTAATTTATTATGAAAACATCAATCTTGAAGGGAAAATTTTTAAACATAACATTTCTTGACGGTAAACATAAGGACCCAAAACGTAAAAAAAAAATGTATGACTGGTAAAGAGAAATCCAAATTCCAACCCTGATGAGATCATATAAAGTTGAAAAAATTCCAGATATGTTATCAAGCCCTATTGTTACTGCATCTATTATTCTTAAGCATATCTCAATTATGCATGAAAGTTATATTGAACAACATGCTCAAGATGAAGATCTTAAAGATATTTATGCAACTTTGAGTCAAAGCAACCATGTTGAAGAGTTGGATTATCATGTTCATAAAAATTTGTTGTATCATCTTGGCACGTTATGTGTTCCACATGGTGAAGGATTCAATGTCATAAGGGAAACCCATACTTCTCTTATTGTTGGTCATTAAAGTGTAGACAAAATAGTTCCTCGATTACATAAGTATTGTTAGTGGCCTTGCATGAATTTAATTGTATCAAGATATGTAAAAGGATGTTTGATGTGCACTACTAGAAAAATAAGAAATGGGAAATCGTGTTTGTACACTCCACTTCCTATCCCTTCTCATCCTTAGGAAAGTATTTCTATGGATTTTTTGAGGGACTACCAATGTCTAGGAAAGGTCATCATTATTTATATGTTGTAGTGGATTGTTTCAGCAAAATGTGTCTGTTGATGCCATGTAAGAAATAGGTTACAATTGAAAAAACCACAAAGATGTTCTTCCAAAATGTATGAGTTCATTTTGGGTTGCCTACTTCAATTATTTATGATCGAGATTCTCGATTTATCAGAATTTTTTTTTCAATTTTATGGGAACTCATGGACATAAAGTTGAATAAGAGCATAGAATTTCATCTCCAAAGTGATGGTCAAACAAAAGTAGTGAATAGAATAATAGTGCACCTCCTTCGAGGATATTGTGGTAAGCATCCTAAACTTTGGTATGAGCATTTTCATCGCATCCAGCATGCCTACAATCATGCCAATAATTCATCTACACAGGTATCGCCATTTGAAGCATGTTCGGGTTATTTGCCAAAGTCTCCTTTGGATTTCATTTTTTATAAAGGTATCGCAGTAGCTGGACATAGTGATGTTGATCTGAAATGTTAGGAAAACTTGTTAATGCTATGCAAGCTCCCTCATTAGTATTAAAAATTTGTTTAGGATTGTCTCAAACTAACCAAAATGTGAGGAATTATGTGTCAAGTATTGAGTGTTTTTTATGAGAAATTTATGAGGTTAATTAGCTGTTTGAAACACATACACAAAAATTAAAATGCATAGAAATAAAATAAAGAAAACTCATAAACACATAGTGATAGAGGAGTTCACCCCTCCTGGGCTACATCTCCTTGGATCTGCTTCAATGGCTAGGGACTCTTTATATTAATGGTCAATTATATGATTACATGCACCTACAATGCTCCATTGGATTTTCAACCTACTCCATGGGATTCAGAAGACCCAAAAACCCAAAAAATAACTGTCCAAGCTCTACAATTGGACTTCAACTGATCTAGGCTTGACCTCCTCTCCTGGTGGCCCTAGACTTCCTTAAAATTCAATGTATAAAAATCACATATAGAAGTGCCTTTCTTCCTCTGAAACCTATTCCATTGTGTTCAAAGCATCCAAATAATCTAGGAATGACTCTTTCCGAGCCAAAATTGGTCGAAATATGCCAAAGTTATGGCCTCTCCAATTTTCCCTAGGAAAACTCCACCAAAACTTGACAAACTCCAGTTAACCCCTCCAAAATTGGTGCAATTCCAGATTTAGCGAACCTGCCAAAACCACCGCAAACCTAATCCGAAATTAATTAAGTGTTAATTGTAGGTTAAGTAACACTAAACTCCACTTAATTTAGCATGGTTAGTAATAAGCCTAGCTTATGTTTATAGTGTAAGGTCACATGGCAGGGGACTCGCCCATGGGGCTGGCCTTCTCTTTCCCCAACCGACCATATTTAAGACTTTAAATAGAAAGTGCAGCCCTTATATGTTAATTCATAAGGTGGTGGTGTAGTGGTAAGTCGTTGAGCTTGTGCAAGTGAGGTCACGGGTTCAACTCCCTTGACTACCATATAAACTTTTACACTATGTGCCGATTTCAATAGGATGTTGGCACACTGTGTGCTAATTCCGATAGGCCATTGGCGAGGGACATGTGGCGGTCCTCAGTGCTTGGCACGTGTCTCCTTCTCATTGTTCTTCCCCTATCTAATGAAATAAAGCCAACTCATCGAACTGTAGACAAACCGAAATGTGCCATTTGGCATGACCTCACTAGCTGTTGACCAATCCTTTGACCTGCACAGTCACCTTCCACGTCAATAGTAAGGATTGCTGAATGTGCGGTGACTGTACTTTTTTTCTTTCAAATTTCTATATTTGGAAAAGTGGATAGAATGCGATATATTTCTCATACGAGCTCCATTTTGAGTGAAACAACTTACATTGGGATTGTATCATTGATATGGATGAGTTCGTTCAAGTTTTGAGCGATTCTTAGCACTATTACTTTTAACCAAATTGTTTCCCTAATCTACATTTCGATCACTCCTTCCCACTGACAAGCTTTTGGAACAACAAAAGCTTTTTATCTTATGACAGTTGAATACTCTTCTCATTCCCAAGTTATATCAATTGATTCTACTTGGAAAAATCTCCATGAAAACTACTTGGATTCACTAAAATGCCTTGCGTTGGAAATGGCTTGACACTTCAACCAATGTTCTCCTTTTTTTGCTGACCCAATCCAACACTTATTGGTTGCTTACTAATTAAACAACCTGATGTATGAAATAAATCCCTTGGTGCTTGGAAAGGTGATTGATGGCCTTTCCACTGAGAATCATGTTCCTCATTTGCAACACATGCATTCAATGCAAGCTTCTCCTTGGAAACCACTTTCCCAAGTTAAGCCCATCTGAGTGAACTAAAGAAATGAGTTCCAATATCAGTAATAAAAAGAAAATAAATGACCATTCTTTTACCTCTATTGTTCCGAATTCCACATTTGGGAGAATGAATTTTTTGTCCCTTTTGCTTCTTGGTGTCAACACATCAAATGGTCTACAATGGCTGCAATATTTTTTGGCATTTTTGTCCACGATCGCTTCTTGATTAAATCATCCTCCAGTATTAACATGTATATCATGTCATGATTTGAGAATGAAGGCTAATCATGAGCCTCTTGCTCAGGCGTGGCCCTTCCAAAATCCTACGACATCTTGTCACAAGAAACACCATTAACCTTGAAAAGCACTCATCCAACAATATAGCTTGATGACCTCTTCCTTTTGCTTTTACAAAGAAAGAAATATCACATCATGTGAAAATCGTCATGTACTCTTACATCTTGGTGTATAAACCATCGACTAAAACACAAGTCGACAAAACATGCTTCTTCAAAGCAACTGACTTTCAAGTCAAGAAAAATCATGTACAACAACTTGACGATTTACAACAAGAATTCCACATTCTCATGAAACAATTTGTCACCTCTCCCTTTCATCTTTCAAGGCAAAATCAAATCTTCCAAGTCGATATAACATACATGTAACAATCAATCAACCACACAAGCCGACACTCATGCATGTGAAAATGATCGACATTCTCAAGTTGACAACATACATGTTAACAAAGCAATAAACCAACACAAGTCAATCACTCATTCATGTTCAAGCACAATGAAACTATTAAAAATTCCATTGTTCACACACACAAACTCTCATGCATGTAAAACAATTCTCAACTCTCTCACAAGTACAAACACTAGTACAAGAATCCCATTGGTATGTACGAGTACTTAAAGAGTTGAAATGACCAAATTTGCTACAATAAAGTGAGTTAACATACTCCACTTTCGAACACCTTCTTGGCATAAACATGCAAGTTCAAGAATGCAACATGCCTTCAAATTTGTAGTTGCAAGTTTCCATCTTTGCTGCATCTAAGTGAGCCAACATAACTCCACCTTTCCAACATCTTGCTTCATACAATATGCAACATATATTCAGGAGAAAAGAAATGAATCCAAATAATAAGGACACGCATCAATAAGGCAAGACTCTCATCAATTATCAAAATAAATGCAAGGCCTTAATTGGTTAAGAAATTTAACAATATTTTTCTAAACCATTTCAATGTTGCTTCTTTCAGCTACACTTCATCATGTGTATCATCCTGACCCACAACAATTATGGAATCCTCATTTCCATTATTGCCAAAATATCTCTCCACCTTCTTCAAATGTCATGGATGACTTGTTGAATGCAAATTCCAACACCTTTTTACAAGATGACCCTGCTTATGGAAATGAGTGAAAAATAATTACATCTTCTTTTCAACATGGTTTCTGTTATCCAATGGACCTTTGGCTTTCTATCTCTTTTGTTTTTAAAGCTTCCTGTGTATGGCTATCCTTTTCCAACAACTCAAAAAAGTATGGTTATCTAAACAGCAAAAGGAACATGTAAATTTTCTCCAAATCTTATGTGAAGATTTACCATGTTTATCATAATCAAAAGAAACTTGATTAAAGACATATTTATACCTTGCACATTCACCTTTGTAACCTTCTTGAGGAGGTGAATTTTATGAGGTAGGGGCTCTTTTCGAAATACTAGGAATGGTTTCAATGATCTTAGAGCTTTCAACATCCTCTTGTTTTCCATTTCCACTAGTTGCATGCTTATGAGCATCTTCTTGCAAAGTGGGTTTAAAACTTTTGCATTCCTCATGAACACAAACTTCCCAAGCTTGAGGTAATGAACATGTAATGAATGTCCTTCTTGGAACACCTTCTTGTGACTCCTAGGATTTGGATAATTCTCCATCATGTTATCTATAACCAAGACCCAAATACCTAGGCCTTTCCTTAACAACAATTGGCTCAACTATGCCTTGTGCATGTTTGCCTAACCCTTCACCTTCATAACACATCTTCATCAATAATTTGGACCCTATTCCTCTAGTGTGTCTTTCAAAAGCACCAAAACATTCATTTTGAGACAAAATTAAAGATAAAATTGAATAGCATACCTCATTTTCATGCACATACTGGCTAGGGCTTCCTTTGCATCATGGAGTTGAATCTCCATCTCGTGCATCTTTTCAAGAAGCTCTTGCTTCCCCTCCTTCATGGCCATCAAATCCTCTTGAAGTATAGTGTTCTCCTTCCTATATTCATTCATCTCGTGCAACATATCTCTCATTATGATAAGCTCTTGAAATATCTCTAAATCAAAGAGTCTTTCTAAGGAAGATGGATTAGAGACATCACTTGTTGAAGCTGCCATCACACAAACTTGCACACAGTTAAATTCTCCTTACACAAATACAAAACCAATAGCTAATTTCTAGCTAACCTTGGTAAACCATCTCAGGATTAAAAGGATATAACAGTGCTCTGATACCAACTTGATCTAAAATTTTGGGAAAAATTGTTAATGCTATGCAAGCTCCCTCATTAATATTAAAAATTTGTTTAGGATTGTCTCAAATTAACTAAAATGTGAGGAATTATGTGTCATGTATTGAGTGTCTTTTATGAGAAATTTATGAGGTTAATTAGTTGTTTGAAACACATATACAACAATTAAAATGTAGAGAAGTGAAAAAAAGAAAACTCATAAACACAAAGTTGATAAAGTAGTTCACCCCTCCTGGGCTACATCTCCTTGGAACTTCTTCAATGGTCAGGCCCTCTTTGGATTAATAGTCAATTCTCTTATTACATGCACCTACAGTGCTCCAATGGCTTTGCAACCTACTCAATTGGATTCAAAAGACCTAAAAACCCCAAAAATTATTCTCCACACTCAGCAATTGGACTTCTCCTGAACTAGGCTTGACCTCCTCTCCTGGTGGCCCTAGGCTTCCTTAAACTTCAATGTAGAAAAATCACGTACATAAGTTCCTTTCTACCTCTGCAACCTATTCCATTGTGTTTAGAGCATCTGAATAATCTAGGAATGACTCTTTCTTAGTCAAAATTGTTTTAGATATGCCAAAGTTATGGCCTCTTTAGTTTTCCCTAGGAAAATTCCACCAAAATTGGAGAAACTCCAATTACCCCGCAAAATTTGGTGTGATTCTAGATTTAGTGGACCTACCAAAACCACTGACAACCTAAGTAGAAATTAATTAAAGGTTAATCGTGGGTTAATTAAAACTAAACTGCCCTTAATTTTGTGTGGTTAGTAATAAACCCAGCTTCTGATTATTGTGTAAGGTCGCATGGGAGGGCGTTGGCCCTCTCTTTCCCCAACCCACCATATTTAACACCTTAAATAGAAAGTGTGGCCTTTATATGTTAATTCATAAGGTGGCACTGTAGTGGTAAGTCATGGAGCTTTTGCAATTGAGATCGCAGGTTCAAATCTCCAGACTGCCATATAAAATTTTACACTACATGATGATTTTGATAGCTCGTTTGGGGGGGACACGTGGTGGCCCCCTCGGTTACCACGTGTCGCCTTCTCATTGGTCCTTCCTTGTCAATGAAATAAAGGCAACTCATCAAACCATAGACAAGCCGAAGTGCACCACTTGGCATGACCTCACTGATCATTGACCAAACCTCTGACCTGCACAGTCACTTGCCAAATCAATAGCATGCACTATTGATTGTGCAGTGACTGTACTTTTTTTTCAACATTCCTCTATTTGGCAAAGTGGACAAAACACAATATCTTTCTCATACGAGCTCTTCTTTGACTGAAATGAGTTGCATTGGGATCTTATAGCTGAGACAGATGAGATCATTTAGGTTTTCAGGGATTCTGAGCACTCTGATTTTTTGGCAAATCTTTGCCCAAAAATCCAGATTCCAATTAGATGTAGACAAAGATGAGAATTTCATTGAATAAATCTATTTATTGCATCAAAGAGTACAAGAACAATTGGAAGCAAAACCAAGCCAAGTACAAAGAAAGACATGATAAGCATTAGGTTGATCATGATTTCCAAGTGAGAGATCAAGTTTGGTTGTACATCAGAAAGGAAATATTACAAGGTGAAGGTAAAAGGCTCAAGCCAATAAGATAGAGGCATTTCAAAGTCATGGAGAATATTGGTAATAACTCTTTTTGATTAGATTTTCCACCTTACATGAAAATTTTAGGAATCACGATCCATTGCCTAAAAGACATAAACTAGCTTGAAAATCATTTCACAAAACCTTCCGTTTTTAATTTTGGATCAGTAGCCTCACGTACCTTACTGTAACTAAACTTAATATTATGTATCCAGTTAGTTACATTTCCATATTTATGTAATCTCCCATGTAATCTCATTGGAAAGGTGGAAAAATGATTTTTAGGTATATTGCAGGTAAAACTAATTATGAATTATGATGCACCAGTTATAAAGACAACAAGATTACAAGATACATAAAAAATGATTTTTCTACTAGTATTAATGATAAGAAGAGCACTTCAAGATACATTTTCCATTTGGGCACAAGTCTGATCTCATGGGATTGTAAGAATCTTTTGGTTGTCTTAATATCTTTTGAAAAATAAAAATATGTAGCAACTACTAAAACAATGTGCCATGTAATATGGCTACGAAGAAATTTAAAAGATCTTGCACATGTTGAGAATGATCCAAATACTATCTTTTGTAATAATAATTAGCGATTACGTTGTCAAAGAACCATTTGTTTCATAAGAAAAACAAGCACATTGATATTCACTATCATTGAAAATTAACCATGTGTTTCATACGAAAAGAAAGCAAATCGATATTCACTATCAATTAATTCATGAGCTTGTAAGTGATGGTGATATATCACTTCAATTGTGTGGATCTAAAGATCAACTGGTAGATATCTTCACCAAACCATTGGGAGGAATTGTTTTTGAGTTTCAAAGGTAACACTTAAGAATTCTTACTGTTGATGTAACACCTATTACTCAAGGTATTTTTAAAAAATTCATGCAAATTCTAGATATGTTTAGAGGCGGTTAATTACACCGAAGGTGTTCCTATGTCAGCTTTTCCTAGGTAGATTTGACCAATCAGATTTTCAATTTTTGTCATCCTCCTTCAAATCATTCTTTAGTAGGTGGCAGGATCTCATGACTCCCAGATTTCATCTCTAATCTACTAAGACTCAATAATTTGGATCATAGATAACTTGAAAAATACGGTTCTCACCTCCTTAAACCAACTACCAGAGTTGTGTTGAGAAATGGAAATAAGAAATCCTAGTTTAATTTGTCCTTGAATTAAACTGTGAATTAAAATAGAACTATTTTCTCATAGAAATTTGAAAATAATTAATTAAGTTTAATTAACTTAATTAATTTAGGAAATTAGAATTAGAAGTATTTTAGAAGACATGTATATGTTCTACCCAATGTATAGGAGTTAAGGATGAGTTATGAATGAGTTGTAATTAGTTAACTCAGTTTATTGAGTTAAGTCCAGTTAAATTAGTTACAATCAGTTTTAGGAACTAATAGTGAGTAAACAATTAATTTCGACACTAGTGACCTAATTAGTGTTACTCTAGTTAATTGAAGATTCCACCATCAAAAACTCATGCATGTTGATTCTCAGAAAGGCCCAATTGATACTAGAGCGTAGGAACAATGTACTATTTGTTTTAGATTTTTTTGAGTTGCACTGATATTGCATGGATTCAGGAACTGATCCTTGAGAGATTGCACGATTTTTATAGGTTTTATTTCCCTTTAAATACAATTTATTTTCCATATGAATTACACATTGGAATAGAGACTTGGAGAGCTTGTGAATTGGATAAAATTTGGCCTTGAGCTTTCTCATGAGTTGGATATTGAATTTGCTGAGTGCTGGGATTGTTTTAGAGAGAACAAGAATTGTATTTTCATCTTGATTTTCTAGATTAATACAAAACAGATAGTGGGGTTTTTAGTTATGGCTTTCCCCAGATATTTTTTGTGTTATGTTCCATTTATTCTTTTCCTGTATTTATTATTGTTTTCTCGATGTTTATAGGCTTTTGCTGTAAAGAGTAGAAGTATATTCTTGTCTCTTGCTTTAGAAAATTGCATTAGATTGTGAATCTAAATGTTTTTCTACATGGTATCAGAGAAAGATTTTTTTTTGGGCTGAGATTTTGCAGAGAAGTTCTAAGAATTTATGTTCAAAATTTTGAGAAACAAATTGCATATTTGGATTCTTTGGGAAAATATAGGCAAATTCAAAAAATAAATCAGCCAAATTAGAGTTTGGATGAGGGAGATATCGCTGATTTAAAATCAGCTCTCTAGAGGAGATTTCGAAGTTTTTAGTTTCTAGGTTATAGGTGAAAGCGAATTTGTATACATACTTCGGGATTGGCAGATGGATTTCGATGGGTTGAGGTTTGAGTATTCCTTGGAAGGAACCTTTAATTTTATAGCCTGGAGGGACAATATGGACATCGTGCTAGAAGATAATGGCTTGAAGTAATTCATTGATCAAGAATTCCCCAAGCCAATAGCTACGGATGCACAAAACTTGGTCAAATGGAGTATGTGTGTGGTGAAGGCAAGGATGATAATCCTTGAGAGAGTTTGAGACCACATTGTCTCGAGTCTTCATGGCAAGGAAACTCCACATGCTATGTGGAAAACATTAACGTACTTGTATCATAATAGAAGTGACAAAGGAAGTTGGAAATTAAGGATAAACTTCATAAAATCAAGATGGAGAAAGGCGAGACAATTCCAAAGTACTTGACCAAGTTCACTCAATGTCAGGATGAGCTTGGAAGTGTTGGAATCATAGTTTCCAAGGAGGATATGGTGAGACTTACTCTTCTTGGACTCCCAAAGAGTTGGCATAGTTATCAAGACTTTGTCAATAGTCAGGAGAAGCTGCCAAATTAGGAACAACTATGGTCAGATTTGGTGCAGGATGAGATCAGGAGGAACACCAAGGATGGCTCCTCATCAAAGACTAATGATGAAGAGAAATGTGCCTTATCAATTAAGGCAAGGAATGGGAAAGGTAAAATTTCTCCTTCCAAATTAGATTCTTATCATGGAGGTAAGAAGAAGGACATGACGAAATTTAAATTCTTTCGTTGTCACAAGATGGGTCACTTTGCTACAAATTGTCCATTGAAGAAGTCCTAGGATATGTCCTCAGGAGGAGCGGTGGGTAAGGCTTTGGCCTCCGAATTCCAATTGAACTTTTCCCTCATTGCATGGATGGTGTCTTCAATGATGGGAAGTGTCTGGTACTTAGACAGTGGAGATTTTTTCCACGTGACTGGCGACAAAGAGTTATTCGGTGAACTGGAGGAGAAAGATCTCAAGATGCATATCAATATGGGTGATCATGGTAATTATATTATTACTGGTGTGGGTACTATTAATTTTCAGAGGTAGCATGTGGCTTCACTCACCTTGAAGAATTTTGTGCATGTACCTACACTGACGAAGAACTTAGTATCTGTTTCCATGCTTGAGGATAGAGGCTATGATGTGATCTTCTTGAAAGGAAAGGCGTTCCTTTGACACATAGCCATGGTTCAAGTAAAGAAGATAGGGATTCGAGTTAAGAATCTCTATAATATAGAGGTAGAGAACTGTGCTTCTTTGAGTTCAAAAGCGAAAAAGATGTTGAGCCGAGACGTCAACAAGTTGTGGCACAGGTGATTGGGCCACTTGCATCATGGGGCTTTGAAGATATTGCAGCAAATCTCTATTGGTCTTCACAAAGATACCCTTGAGAAAGTTGATACATGAAAATGTTGTACTTTGGGAAAATACACCAAGTCTTCCTTTGGAGATAGAGATAGTCGAGTAGAGTCTATTCTGGAGAGATTCCATTCAGATGTGTGTGGACCATTCTTGACAATATCCACCGCCAAACACATGTATTATATTATATTTGTATATGACTATTCTCGTTAATGCTGGATATTTTTCATGTAGAGAAAGGATCAGACATTCACAAAGTTTTGTGAATTCAAAGTATTGGCCGAGAAAGAGTCAGGCAAGAAGGTTAAATCTCTACAGAGTGATAACGGTGGAGAATATGTCTCCAATGAGTTTAAGAACTTCTGTTCAATAGAAGGGAGTAAATAAGAGTTGACGTCACCTCATAACCCTCAACATAATGTGTTTTCCAAGAGGAATAACAGGAGCATAGTAGGGGCAGCAAGGGCAATGTCGCATGATCAGGGACTAGCACTACGCTTATGGGCTGAGGCATGTAACACAATGGTTTATGTTCATAACCATATCCTGCATCGTATACTTGAGAGTAAAACACCAAAGGAAACTTATTCTGATAAGAGGCCAGGTGTTGGTAACTTCAGGATTTTTGGGTCATCGGTTTATTTCCATGTGGCCAAAGATGCAAGGAAGAAGCTTAAGCCAACACCAGAGTTGGGTATCTTTGTGGGGTACATTGATACTCCCCATAATTATTAGGTGTACATGCAAACAAGTCAAATGACAGTGGTTCGCAGGGATGTCAAGTTTGATGAGGAGAAGCCATGTGATTATCCCTTCAAAGGGAGCTTGAGCTACATGCGAAGGAGGAACATTTAGTTCCTAAGGTTGAGGAGCCTCAGATTGATGTGGAGCAGCCACATGCAGAGGTTCCGAGAGTGGAAACATTCACTCATGTAGAGTTTTCCAGACAGGGAAGAAAGCACACTAGATAGGTTGACATATTGTAGGGTGATGCACGGTGGAATGTGGGAGCACCATCTTCTCATCATAGTCAGAGGTGGTCACTAGAGAGGTACACTAGATAGATCACACTTATGGGTGCATTTGTTGTTACAAAGCCATATTCCTTTCAAGAAGTAGTGCACCATCCAGTTTGAGTTGATGTGATGGTGGAGGACTATGACTCCATAGTTCAAAACAATGTTTGGAATGTGGTCCTAAGACCAGAGGACAAGTAAGTTGCGAGCTCTCATTGGCTTTACCTTGTAAAGCAAGGTGCAGATGGTAGTGTTGAGAAGCAGAAGGCAACATTTGTGGCTCATGGCTTTTCACAAGAAGAGCGCATTGACTATGGTTAGACCTTTGTTCCTGTTGCAAGGTACTCATCTATCAGATCTATTTTGGCACTATATGGACATATGGTTTGGAGTATTAATTAGATGGATGTGAAGACTCCCTTCCTCAATGTCATGATTGAGGAAGAGGTGTGCATATAGCAGCTCGAAGGTTTTGAAACCTTGGACCATGAGTTACATGTGTTCCAAATCAAGAGAGCCTTGTATGGGCTGAAGCAAGCACCCCGTGATTGGTACACCAAGATAGATAGCTACTTCACTCAGTTGGGCTTCTCGAAGAGTGAAGGAGATGCAAAACTGTCTCACATAGTGGGAAGGTAAATTGTTGATCATTGTACTTTGTGTAGATGATCTCATATTGATAGGTGATGAGAAGCTCATCAAATATTACAATGAGGATCTTGCAAGAGAGTTTGAGATGAAGGACATTGGGCTCATGCATTACCTTCTTGGCATGGAGGTATGGCAGGGATATGGGGAGTTGTTTGTCTGTCAAGGCAAGTAGGCAATACTCAAGAGATCCTACATGGAGAGAAGTAAACTCATGGAGACTCCTCTAGTTGGTAACTAGAGGAAGGAGGATGCTACTTCAAGAGAAGTAGTGGAAGCTATTGTTTATATGAAGCTTGTGGGTTCACTCATGTATTTGGTGAACACACGACCATATATGTGTTATGTAGTTAACCAACTTAGTCAAGCGATGGTTTTCCATACCAAGCTGTATTGGAAGCTGGAAAAGCATGTATTGAGATACCTCAGAGGCACCACTCAGTTTCAGTTGTGGTACAGATGGGCAGAGGGAGTGAAGCTTCAAGGTTTCACCAATGTAGATTGGGTGGGAAGTCCATCTGGTAGGAAGATCACATCAGGAGGGATATTTAGTATTGGGTCAGCTATGGTTTCTTGGTACAGTAGGAAATAGAGATCGACTACACTCAATTCTGCAGAGGCAGAGGACATGGCTGGAAGCCAAGCAGCATGTGACACTATTTGGATGAGGAAGACCCTCGTTGGTTTGTTTGGTCAGCAGATCAATCTGAAAATGGTTTATTGTAATAATCATAGCTGTATCAAACTCTCTGAAAATCCAGATTTTTCATGATCGGTCCAAGCATATAGATATCTGATCTCATCATCTCAGAGATTGTGTATTGAGGTGGATCATGTTATTAGATTACATTCCCACAGATGAGCAAGACATTGAAATCTTGACTAAGGAATTGCCAAGATGTAAACTCGAGTTTCACAGAGACGGGATTGGGGTAGTGGATAATCCATTTCTTGTTGAGAGGGAGTGTTAAGAAATTGTAACAGGAAATTCCAATTTAGTTTGTCCTTGAATTGAACTGTGAATTAAAATAAAATTATTTTCTCATAGAAATTTGAAAACAATTAATTGAGTTTAATTAACCTAATTAATTCTGGAAATTCTAATTGGAAGTCATTTAGAAGACATGTATATGTTCTTCCTAACTTATAGGAGTTAACGATGAGTTATGAATGGGTTGTAATTAGTTAACTCAGTTTATTGAGTTAAGTCCAGTTAAATTAATTCCAATTAGTTTCAGGATATAATAGTGAGTAAACAGTTAGTTGGGACACTAGTGACCTAATTAGTGCTACTTTATTTAACTGAATATTCCACCATCAGAAACTCATGCATGTTGATTCTGAGAAAGATCCAGTTAAGACTAGAGTGCAGGGACAATGTACTATTTTTTTTAGATTTTTTTGAGTTGCACTGATAGTTCATGCATTTAGGAACTGATCCTTGAGGGATTGCGCTATTTTTAAAGGTTTTATTTCCCTTTAAATACAAGTTATCTCCATAGGAATTACACATTGGAATAGAGACGTGGAAAGCTTATGAATTGGCTAATATTTGGCCTTTAGCTTGCTTATGAGTTGGAGATTGAATTTGCTAAGTGTTGGGATTGTTATAAAGAGAACAAGCATTGTAATTTCATCTTGATTTTCCAGATTAATACAAAAAAGATAGTGGGGTTTTGAGTTGTGGCTTTCCCTAGATATTTATTATGTTATGTGCCTTTGAGTCTCTTACTCTATTGATTATTATTTACTCGATGTTTATGGGCTTCTATTGTAAAGAGTAGAAGTAGATTCTTGTCTCTTTCTTTAGAAAATTGCATTAGCTTGTGAACCTACAATTTTGTATACAAGTTGCAACTCTTAAATCTCTTATCCAATTCTATTCATAATTGAAATACAGATCCTCCATTTTGGATTTTTCTTTCGAATACATTTTTAGTATAGGCATCGTACCACTGAATGGATTGCTTCAATTCATAACTTACTTGGTAGGTCAAGTGAATGTTACAATTTTGTAATTTTGATTACGGATGACTACCTTAGAAGTAGGGTCCATGTCCATTTCCCATGGGATTGTCTAGGATTTGACCCATGAACATGTGGCAGGATACTCGTCAATGTTGGAATTTCATAGTTTAAACAGATTCAACAATCGTATTGAATAGTTTGATGAAGTTTTGTGATGGGTACTCAATCTTTGTTATGGTATTTGACGGATAAATTGTTGATATTCGAGCCTTTCCTCTACGCTTTGGGTCATCATGGTTCCCACACACATTACAATTTGTCATGTGCTTAGAAACGCGATAATAGAAGATGACATAGTTTTCATCAACACTTTTTAGAGGATGACGTTAGATTTTTTTGGAAGCCTACATATAAAGCATTCCATTAGAACAAATCAAATGTGACAACAATTTGAAAAAATGTTTCACACATTTTTCTGTTTATGTTTGAAAACATAAATCTTGTATGTTTATGTTTAGGTTGGGAAATCACCAACTATATAAACACATGGTGAAATCATGTAAAACGAACATAAAATCTTTAAAACATCCCATCTATTCGCAACTTTATTGGATATGAAATTTCAAAATAACATATGTGTAATGGATCATGATAAGCATACCAAATGAGTATGAGTTCATAATTTGTGTTGATTAATTTGTTTTACTATATAAAATTTTAATAAGTTCTAGGTGGATGAGGGTAACCACATTAGCCCGTTTATATTCTCTTCCATCACAAGGTCAATTTTTTAGATAAAGGTAGTTTGTAAATAAAAATTGGCTAATACGTTAAGTATGTCCATTGCCCATATATATTACAAGCTGAAGCAGTCGATGAAAATACTCCTCCTTTAATAGGAGAAATAATTTTAGAGCCATGGAACATAGCAATGCCTAATATACAACTTATAGTAATAAAAATGTAGAGAACAAAATACCGAATGTGGAGAAAGTAGGAAGTCCTTTATGGAAATCACTACAACAATATCACTCAAAATAATGACATAGCATGAGCTCCCTATACAAAATTAGGGAACACAATGCTACACTAAAGTATGAATCCTTTGAAAGCAAGTTGTGAAGTTAAAATTGTTTGCAATTACTTGGAAACTTCCAAAAATCAACAAGAAAGAGTAAACTTTTCGAACTTGTAAATCTCAACCACAAGCAAGCCCTGAAATACCATTAGTATAGATATTTAAAATGACAAATGTTTTTTTATTTGTGGTGCAACCGTTTTTAATCCAAAAAAAGAGATTAACTGCAAGGAAAAAGCCAAGAATAACTCTATATATGGTAGCAATGATACCAGGTTTCTTAAGGCTGGAGCCTTAGACAATTATAACAACCAAAAAGTTCATAAATTCATAACCAAGGGTAGCACACACTTGCAAACAAAGGAACCATACACTCTTCAATATGAACCATACATAAAAAATGTTAAATAAACCTCCGATTTCAATAGTACAAGTCATCAAAATGGTATAAGTTGCATATTTTCACAAAAGAGGGAAGTACTAACAATAATACATTTAAAGTTTTCTCAAAACATTTTCATCCAAATATATGCAAATGACACTATTGCTAACTACCGATCACTGCATATCTAATAGATATCCATCATACTATTGATATGCATTTATCTATCTCTCATTTTAGAATATATTGTTATCCATCAAATTATTGATAACAATGAGTTGTGGCAGATTACAAAAATTTTGGAGGAATGGGAAATCATGACCAAGGAAGAGAGAGATCCATATGAGTAGGTACATCCTCATTCTTTGTAGAATTAAGTCGTAGGAATTGATGAAAAAGAAATAAGTTGCAGGAAAATAGCATCAAACAAGTTCAACCCATAAGTCGAGGAAGAATATTAGAGTTCACCACTACTGCATGAAACTAAAGGCTTTTCTAAATATTTCTATGAAGATTATTGTCAAGGAAAAATAAAAGTACATGGGGGAATAGAGTTGTCCAAGCAAATAATGTTGAGGTAAGTGGATGTGTTACAAAGTGAAATTGCAACATTGAAATAGCCCTATTAATAAACTTAAATGGAAGGGATTTAAATATCGTACCAATAACATCATTATAAATAATATAAAAATGTTCCTTAGATAATTGAATATATGTTGAGGACATCACATTGTAATTTTCATGCACTTATTGTGACAACCATCAAACAAGGATAGATTTATGTTTATCCATATGATTGACATATGGTTTTTTCCACACAAGAAGTAGCCCATGCTTCCGAAGAGGATGAGGAACCGAGAAAACTTGAAAGAGCACAAGGATTGCAACTGCCCAGGAAAAACAAGAAAAAGAGTCATTGAAAAGGGACTCTGTTTATGTCCTTTCTAAATCATCTTGAATGCAACTTATGAAACACCGTGACTACCTATTCTATTTCCATTATTTTACTATTGTGTATATACATCATATTGGGGCACCCATGTCTTGCATTTCTCTATGATGCAATCTATGAAGATAAATCTCAACCAAAAGAAGTAGTTTAAAGAGGAAAAATATGACCCAATAGGTCAAAAAATCCCCCAACATCATTCTTTCTTTTCAGGTGAAAAAGCTGATGTTGCCTAATGAATTACTACTCTCAGTTTATTACATCATTTTTCCATGTTTGTAACTTTCTATTTGATTGAAAATGAAGTGAAGTTAGAGAAAGCGAAGTGGTTAAAACATTTCCTTATTTGCTTACAACAAAGACACTTGGAAGAAGCTAGCACAGGAAATATTAGGCATCAACAACGCAACCATGAATTCCCTCATTTCTCAAAAGTGGAAGGTAATAAAAAATGAGGGAAACTAGCTTTCCTCTCTATCCTATTTCCTTTTCATCAATAACAACTTAAATCCATTCTTCATTTATTTTTATCCTTCACGAGATGGGCACGACAAAAGAAAAAATCGGCAAATGAAGCCATAGTTGCCATGATGCAATGCAAAAAGGAGGTCGAAGAATAGAATAAATTTCACGTGAAGGAGAAATAACAAAAAATACAAGAACACATCTCATTCAACAATAACCAAATGAAATTGGATGGATCTCATCTTGCTCCAACTACTAACTGATAAATGAATGCTCATTCATTTCAATTCATTGTTTTGTGAAAGGTTCTTGATATTTATCTAGGCAATAGGCTTAAGAATGTTCAACAATACCACTTCAATACTTTGCAATCGTTATTGATGGGTACCTCAAACAGATAGTCTTGGCTATAAATGCCTTTTCGGGCTTCTTTTCTTGTATTTCCTTAATACGATTTTTCTTTTTTACAGTTAAATAAAATACTAGCCTAAATTGGCACAAAGTATGTTGCCTTTTGTCTCATATTTATGCATTTTCATTTAATAAAAAATGTACAATTTGAATTAAAAAGTAATTGGAAAAAATTACAGAAAACTGAAAATTTTAAAATTTGGTAACCATAATAATAAACACTAAAAACTAAAAACTAAAATGGACTATAATCATTATAAATTGCTCTACTAAAGTAAACCAACATATATTCTTTTTAATGCTATTGTTATTTATTAGATCTGGGAGATGGACTTAAGTTGGTATTATTTGGAATGTCTGAAATTGGGACAACAAATTTGATTTCAAAGCCCTATTAGAAATTATTCAAGTTTCTCCAACAAAGTACCTCTCCACCTCAAATTGCACTACTTTTGTGATAGGTGTGTTCAAGGATACTACATTCAGATGAATGGAAAAGAATCTAACCTAAAGCATTCTTTTATGAAACATCGTTTAATGGAAATGTAGTAGAAAGGAGTTGAATTGATCTTATCAAACATCATTTAATGGAAATGTAGTAGAGAACAATTGAGATGTTTCTTTCAAACAATATAGATCTTGAAACAATTGTTGGAAAGTTGGCATTCTCTGGATGGTCAGTGGCCCAATGAAGATATCTACGTGTGTTGGCATTGATGTCAACAACCATGCTGGGGAGATGTGTTGGGCAGTTGGGATTGCCTAATTGTTGGCATTGATATCAACTAGACTAGCTTGGTTACTTTTCGCAGAAGATGTTGGAATTGATGGCCCAAGAGGAATCCCATGGTCTTTGGAGTGGTCTGTAGAGAATCATCATAGTAGTAGGCTTACTAAAGAGCCATAACATGATGACTATGGTGGTTGGGAGTTCAGATTTCAAGCACATGAAAGAGAGTTAAGGAGAAAAATAGTGGCAGAGAGTTTGGATCCATATTAGAGGTAGAATATGGTCTTAAAGACTAAGATATAGTATATTGAAGTTTAGGGATTTGAAGCCTTAGGAGCAAAGGAATATCGACATATCACAGATCGAAATGTCGAAGGTCCAGCATATTGGCACATTAGCGTATCCTAGATCAGAATGTTAGAGGTTGAGTATAGTGACACATCATCATATTAGAGAAAAATATGCCAAAGGTTAGCATATCAATGCATCGAAATATCTGAGGTTAGCATAATGGCACATCAACATATCAGAGAACAAGATGTTGGAAGTCATCATATTGGTGCTTAGGCATATAGGAATTCCTAGACATCACGATATTTGAATATCAGAGGTTAGATACATTAGAGTAGACTATATCGAAGGTTGGAGTATATTAGAACCACAGAGGTTGGTGTATAGGCACATCGGCATAACAGGATATCAGAATATCGGAGGATCGAGATACCATAGTATCAAAAATTCTTAATTGAGGTACTTTAAGAAGCTCTGATGTCGAGTAGTTTCGATAAGCCTTAAAAAATATTGAATATTGTCGATAAATATTAAGAAAGGATTTTATTGCAAAACTAAAGGTTGATGTGCCCTATTCTCTCTTGTCTAGCAGGACATGTGCCAACATATGATTGGCTTCGATAAGTTATAGTGGCATCTGACGTCAGAATGATGTTGCAATATGATAGGACACATGGCAGGAATATTCAAACTTATTGAGTAGCCTAATCAACTAGAATCCAGTAACACATGTCACCACTAAGGAGTCACCACGTGGATTGATGATGCCATGTCGGAGGTCGACATATCAAATTGGTGAAAAACCATTGTGTCAAATGCATGCTTCTCATGTGATTTTTGTTTGAATATGTTTGTCTAAAATATTGTTGGTTCACTATTTTTTGAATGAATGCTTTCACAAGTTAAAGAACATAAGAAAGGATTGTAAGCATAATAAGAAAATGAAAAAATATTTTCTTAATTACTGATTCATGCCCCCCCTCTCAGCAATTTCTTATTTCAATAATTGGTATGAAAGCCAAGTTCCTTTAGCAACATTTTAAACACTAGAAGGTAGATCTATAAGGAATTATGTCTAGGAAAGAGACTCAAGACAATTACTCAGGTAAAATACAAATATTTGATGGGACCAACTATGCATTTTGAAAAGTGAATGGAACCATATACTATGTCCCTGGGAGTAGACTTTTGGACTTCAGTACTAGTAGACTACAATGTCCCTGATATTCCTCCTATTGATGCAAATGGTAAATAAATAGATAGGAACAATGCTAAAGCCAAGAATTCCATTATCTTTGGTCTTGTTCAATTAGAACTTATAATATTTATGCATTGTAAGTTTGCTAAGGAAGTGTGGGTAAATATTAACCAAAGTCTTAAAGGAGATGACAAAGTCAAGCGAGAGAAACTTCACACTTTCAGAATGAGGTTTGGAATCTTGAGAATGAATGAGAATGAAAGCATAGTAGAATACTTCCTCAAAGTTGATGAAGTGACTAATATGATTAGATGAATCACTGTAAAAGTCAAGGAATACATGATTATTCAAAAAATATTAATATCTCTACCAATGAGAGTCAATGCCAAAATCTCATCTATTGAGGAAATGGCTAACTTAAAGGATCTCAAGATGGATCAGCTGAATGGTACTCTCATAGCTTGATGAGATGAGAGTAGGAATAGAGAAATCTGAACCAAAGGAAGCAACATTAAAAGTATCCAGAAAGGGAAAGGATTACTAAGATCATCAAGATTGTTCCAGTTGTGAATTTGATCAGGAGTTGGCTCAACTAGCCAAAAAAGTGAAGCATGTTTTAGGAAAAATATAAAGGGAAGTTTCCCTTTAATTTTTTTTATTGTAGAAGAGTTGGAAATTTCTCTTCTAAATTACCTTATAAAGAAAAGATTGAAAGGGAAGAGGATTTGAAATTTGGAAACAAGTCTCAGAAACATAAAAAAAAAAGGCCCTATAAGACGAAGGGGTTCCACTCCGAAAAGGATAGCTCAACACTAGAGTCAGGCTCTGAAGATTCATCAAAGAATGAGTTAGATAAGTATCTTCTTATGGCCTTTGAAACAGACTCCAAGAAACAAGGTATTATGGACTCAAAAGAGGAAGAGGAAGAAAGAGTACTAGACCTTGAAGGGGAACTCATCAGTGCCCTCAGCGAATTAAATAAATCAAGGAAGAAGGATAAGTAGCTAAAGCAACAGTTACAACATGCAGAGGAAGGCATATATAACTATGATAATGAGGAGGCTTCCTATCAAAAAGAAAACCTTGAAGAAGTTATCAAGAGCAAGGATAGTCTAGTCCTTCTATTGAAATAAAACCAAGGAAACTATGAGAGGCTGGAAGAGGAGAACAAGCAGTTGAAATAGGAGCTTCTCAATTTAAAAATGGAAATGATATCATCGATATGAAAACATGACATTTTGTCCTTGAAAGTTGAGATGAAGGAGGCCAAACAAAAAGAGGTTCTTCGATAACGGATTCAAGAATGGGAAGAGAACTATTAGTCTTGAAGTAGAGGTTGTCTCTTTGAGAAACAATCTTGAGAAAACAAAGGTTGAGAAGGGTCTAAATGAAAAATTTGCTAAAGGGACAAGGAGACTTGATCAGATATTGAATAGTTAAATGCCTTCAGGAATCAAAACCAGTTTGGGATAATCTAAGAGACGAGAATCTTCTATTGGGAAGATAAAATTCAGGTCTACAGGATTCTAAGAACCACGGAGCCATGGGAAGAAGCATCATTAAATAATTAATGAAGAAAAAAGGGAAACTAGACAAAGAAGATATCGTCAATAGAGAATGAACTGATTAATCAGACAACCAAGGTGTTTTCCCACAAAATCCCATAATGCTTCTAACAATAGGCATGCCTATTTGTTTTATGGTCACTGCTATAGGTGTCATATCTTTGTACATAAAGCCATTTATTGTATAAGGATCAAAGTTGAAAGAGATGAAAATCCGAAATATAATACGCATCAGATTTATAGGTCTCAAAATTCCTCTTTCAGAAATCAGAATGCCTTCTCTCCCTTACTAAGTGAAGTATAATGCTTCAAATGTAATAATTTTGGGCACAAATCTAATGCGTGTTCATGTAGGTTTGAATACCTATCTAAGTCCCAAAATGTTAGACATACAACTATACAAAAGGATAAAGGGAGTTGGAAATTAAAGACTAAACATAGAATGTTGTGTGGTCTCACCTTATCAATTCATAATCAAGAAAACAAATGGTATGTGGATAGTGGTTATTCCAAACATATGACTGTGGACAAAATCACATTTATGTCACTTAATGAAAATAACAGAAGAAGAAACGTCACTTTTGGAAACAATGCTCCAGAAAGAATCGAAAGTAAAGCCTCTATCGAGACTTGACCACTGAAGGTCTAGAAGAAGAAGGAGGATGCTTTACTCAAGGGGAGTAGATCCTCTATTTCTCTTCAATAAAGGAAGATAATGGCCTCAAGGGAGGTTTAATAAGTCAAATGTAGGAAGCTAAAAGGAATGAATAGAAAGGTGTATCTGATTGATGAAAGTATGGTTGTGATTTCTTGTTGATTACACTGGGAGAAAAAGAAAGCTTGTATCCCCTTACCGCTGATGTGAAAGGGGGAGAGAATTTGTGGGGAAGCTATGATGGCATGTGCAGAAGAAAGCAGGTCATTGGTAGGTCTTGCAATGAGATGTGTGGAAGAAGCATGAGGATGATAAGGATGAAGTGTTGTCATCAATGCCAAAGGGGGAGATTGTTGAAAAATTAGCATTGTCTGGATTACCAATGGCCTAGTGAAGATATTTGCAAGTGTGTTAGCATTGATGTCAACAGTCAAGCTGGGGAGATGTGTTGGGAAATTTCCATTGCCTAATTGTTGGCAGGAGTGTTTCCATTGATGTCAACTACACTAGCTTAGATGCTTGTCGTAGTAGATGCTAATAGTGATGGCCCAGGAGGAATCCCATGTTTGTTGGAGTGTTTTGTAGAAAATCATCATAGTAGCATGCTTATTGGAAGAGCCATAAAATGATGATTATGGTGGTTAGGAGTTTAGGATTTCAGGCACAGGAAAGAGAGTCAAGGAGAAAAATAGTGGAAAAGAGTCTGGAGCAATATTCGAGGTAGCAGATGGGCTCAAAGCCTACATCAGACCCTCTCCATTGGAAATTACACTGAATAATATTTCCAACAATATGCAGAAGTCAAAAAATGGACTCATGGATCAAAAGATATGGTATGTTGAAGTTCAAAGATTTGAAGTGTCGAGAATGAAGGAATATCGACATATCAGAGATCAGAATGTTGGTGCATCAGCATATCAGGTATCATCATATCGACCTATCAGAATATTGGACGTCAGCATATCAGTGGATTGGCATATGAGAGACAAGATGTCGAAGGTTAGCATATCTACGCTTAGGCATATTGAAAGTTCAGAACATCGCGATATCAGAATATCGGAGGCTTGGTAAATTATAGCAAGCTTTATTGAAGGTTAGAGGATTTAGGAACCCCGATCATTGTATCAGTGCATTGGCATAGCGGGATATCAGAATATTGAAGGCTCGGTATATCAGAGTATGAGAACTTCGTAACTGAGGTACTTTAAGAAGATTCGATGTCCAGTAGTTTCGATAAGCCTTGAAAAGTGTCGAGTATTACTGATAAAGATCAAAAAATGATTTCATTGCAAAACCAAAGGTTTATGGGCCATCTTCTATCTCCTCTGGAAGGACTCTGATAAGCTACAATGGCATCTAACGTCAGCATGATGTGGTTGTACGGCAAGACATGTGGTAGACATATTCAACCTTATTGGGTAGTATAATGGGCCACAAATGGGTGACATGTGTCACCACTAAGGAGTCACCATGTGGAATGGTTATGTCATATAGAAGGTCAACATATCAGAGGTTGAAGATGTCAGAACTCTAGAACAGATGGAGTTTGGAAACATTTCGATGGAGGGGGCTTCTGATATTGGGCTAAAACATGGTCACGAAAGTTTAAAGAACAAAGGACGTAGAGTAGTTCACAGAGGAAGAATGGCCCCTGGCAAGAAGAAAGCGCCCAAGCATGATAAGGCTAAGCGATAGGTCACAACTCTCAATCCTATGATGAGAAATGTGGTGAGGGATAAGAAAAAGGAGCCAAGATGAGAATGGAACTTGGCAAAAGTCACGATACAAAAGGGGGCTCTCATAAGGCATTAAGCCGATGGTCACTAGCCTGGTCATATGAGAAATAATATTCCAAATGAGCTGAGTACCAAGGGACTGATGAGTATCATAACGTTACACCATTATCAGGCAACAATGTGGAATTTCTCCAATAAAACAATACAGAGAGTTAAAGGTGTATGGGTTGGCAACTAGGACACTGAATGCGGGAGTAGAGGAGTTGGTCTCGAGATTAATAGAGATTCCCAGGTATTGTTGGGTTAAGGCAACAAGGACCACAATCTTTAGAAAAGAGTGTTGGACCTACCTAGAGGTGATATAAGCCATCTATGTGCTCTGATGCACACTTCAATGAGTTAAACGAATGAATAGTTCAGAAGCCGAAGAACAAATGTAGATCGGTGGAGTTGGTTCCTAGAGACAAATGAATCTCCAGAAAGCTTTTAGACAAGGCAACAAGGACAATTATCCATAGAGAAGCCATACTGAAGTATAGCTAAGATTGGTGAAACCATGAATAAGCATGGAAGAGCCTAAGCGATAGGAGATTTGTGCACAAAGAGGATTGTACCTTGTTGGAGTATGCAAGTGGATTTAGAATTAATTCTTAGTATGGAGAAACTGTCAAGTGCTCATTCTCATGTTTAATGCATTGGTAGAGACCAATTCAAATGCAGCAATAGAATGGAAAATCCATGTTGAAGTCAACTCAGCTAGTGTGAGTATAGAATAGGAGTAGCAGCATCGGTTAGTGGGCAACAGAGGAACAAAGCCTAGGAGCTCAGATGAGAAATGTGGGGGTGAGAAACATTGTTTCTAGAGAGATAAGCGGAAAAACTTTGTGTGTGTCATGATGTGTAAGGTTGAGGGAGCCAGTTATGCAGAGAAAGGTCGAGAGTGCTTATGAAAAGGTAAGAGACCCTAAGAGAAGTTGTATTGCTGTGTGAGAAAAGTCAAAGGTGCCTATGTAGAGAAAGAAGTTTGAGAGTTGATTTTGTGTTGTGGAGAGAACGAGGTCAAGAGATAAGCGCATGGTGATGAACAATAGAGAAAAGAGAGTTGTGTGGACTGTGATGAGTGACTGTTGTTGAACATATCAGTGTGTTACTGCATAGTGAGAAGAGTAGAGAACATACTTGAGATCAGGTAGAGTGGCTACCAATTACAGATAACATTCATTTCCTATTTGGGTGTGGGTTGGAGCCTCTATACAGGAATTTGGTGCTTCCATATCTAGTGGGTGCTTTAGAAGGCTTGGGAAATGGTGCCTCCTACAAGTTGGTGCTTGCATAAATCCAAGGAGCTCCAAGTTGGTGCTTCCAATAAGTCCATGAAGTTGGTGCTTTCAACAAATCCATGAAGTTGGTGCTTCTAGTAAGCTGGACATGGATCTACAAAAAGAGGGAGTTTGTTCTTCCTACTAGTGGGTGCTAGAAAATAATCAAAGGGAGTGGGTGCTTCTTGTGAGTGGGTGCTCACAAAAAAACAAATGTAATTAAGTGGATGGTTAATTTAAATCATAAACAAACAAAAGATTGGTGGTTTTTTCCCTATGGGTTTCGACATGAAAAACATTGTGTCAAATGTGTGATGCTCATGTGATTGTTGTTTGAATATGTGTGTCTAAAATATTGTTGGTTCACTATTTTGTGAATGAGTTCTCTCACAAGTTAAAGAATATAAGGAGGGACTATAAACATAATAAGGAAAATAAAAAGAATTTCTTAATTATTGACTGACCCTTCCCTCTTAGCAATTCCTTATTTCAACGACAATTATTGTACCCTATTTAGTTATCTATAGGGAATTACAAAGACTAGGTTTATTTAGTCAAGGTGGCAAGGAATAGGGCTTTCTCAATGGACATGTAGTACAGAAACCAAAACCCTATGTTGGGTTGATTTTTTCAAATAGTATAGATGTAGAAACAACGAGCACTTATGCGTTAGAAATTAATAAGAAACTATTAGGTTCTGAATTGGTTGCCTTTATTAGCTCATTGTCTATAATCAGTGTCAGAAGGTCTACGTGAGGTAATATCCACAAAATGTGAAAACGTTCCCATGGATTTTGCCTTGAAAGAGAAGGAAACAAGTACCTTTTTGCTATCCATCTTTTCCATTTCCTAAATAAGTCTTTATTACATTAGAAAAACTAATGATTTGTGTATGTTTTTGCAATAACTTGTTAGAGTATAGAATGCAATTTCATTTACTTGCATTATAGAAAGACCAGGGTGAGTAAAAAATAATTAGACTCAAACAAATTTTTGATATTAAAAGTGGTTCCTTTATTCTTGTATAACGGAGTTTAAATGAAAATCTTGTAGTGATTTTACCACTTATTTTTATATGTAGATAGATGACTTAAAGTAGTTGAAAGTTGGGAAAATGCATGTATAGAGCTCCCATACAAAATTGATAAAAGTTCTTAAGATGAATTTTGTGTATTTTCCTCCCTCCCAAACACCTAGAGGAAAGAATAGATCAATACCATCATCATGGTAATCTAATTTAGTGTGTTATTAGTGATTTATTGTGGTACCTGCTATATGGGATTGACGATTGCAAACAAAATTATCTCCCCTAGGTCAGTCACTAACCTAGAACAACAGAGACACAAGGAACCCAATGCTTTTCCTTAAAGTAAATGGATGATGAAGTGAGGCCTACCTGGAATCCTTTGCACACTTCACTCCTTCTTTAGCTTAGAAGCTCCAATTCTAGCTCCAAATGCCAAAATTAGAACCTGCACAATCAGATAACACAAGCCAAGAAACTACGAGATCTATGTACTATCATATAAATACTTCATTCAATAGATCAACATGGTATTGAAATATATGAAATAACAACATCAAATATAGGAAAACAATGAATTCTTTGCATTAATATAAATGGAAGGAGATTACAACAATAAGTAGTAGTTGACCTTGTAGAAGAGATACTCCAAGTTGATCATTTGTCTTTTCCTTGTCACAATATGCACCTCTAATCAGCCTAATTGCATGATATAATAACCACTTACTGGAGAAGCATAAAGGTAGAATCACTCTCCAAAAGCCAACCAAAAAAATAACCAGGTGCTTGTGCAATGAGGTAAATATATAGGAAGGAGAGGTAGTTCATGAATTCTTATCCATTAACTAATCTAGGCTTGAGATCCAAAAGTGATGGGGAGATGACATCAAGGGATAAGATGATGATTTCTGCAAGGTGGAATCAGATAGGATTCAAACATTTATCCAAGATAAATGGTTGAAATAGCCTATGGAACCTTCAGGAAGAGGAAGATTAGAATTTTTTTATTTTTTCCTGAATTTCTAGAATCAACGCACCCCCACAATTATGCAAGATTCACTACATAACACCCTAAGAGAAGGAGAAAGTGTACTACAAAATTATTTCTTCATTATGCAGGGTGTGTGGGTCATTAAAATGACTGAAAAAAGGTGCTTTCTTTCATAAACTCGAGGATTAGATAAAGTCATGCTTAGGGATTTATGCAATGATGATGACAAGGGGGGAATAGGATGCTGATTAATCCCATTAGGAGGCCTATTGATCAGATGAGACAAAATAACCTATAATATAGTGCCCCCTAAAGCACAAAGTCAAAGCTGATGACTGATGAATGAAGTGATTTACCTTGTGACAAGACGTGATCAAGAAAAACCAGTGAGCTTCATCTTCTATTACAATACATTTACATCATGACATAATTTTTATTGAGGGAAGAATACCCATACTCAGCTCATAAGCTAACATAACATGTACAATGATCAAAATATGCGTCCACAGATGCAATGGGTGGACCCATGACTGGATGACAGTCTATATGATCATGACCATCATACATTGTGATTTTTCTTTAAATCCTGAAATCGTGGCTCAGATGGATGAAACTAGATCCTGGGTCTTTTATTGTGTTCACACTATTGGGCACAACCCAACTTGGCCTAGATTTTGGCAAAGACTCTGCATTTTGTGGGGCAGAGTGCGTAGTGGAGCATGAATTCGCTCACTCAATGGAGCATTTTGAATATACCGCACAGTGTCATAAGGGCTTCAGGGTAGGTCAAGGGCCCTCTTTTTTGTAAATACGTGCGATTTTGTGAAGGATCAATGGTTTTCTGACCATAGTTTCTTGTTTTAGGGAATCCATGGTATTTGGACCATGTTATTATGTTGATGTAACCCTTCGATGTAATAGTATATATAGGGTAAAATAATAAGAAGATAATCATCCTGAATTAGATCTAGATTTGTATTATGGGTGAATTTTTGTGATTTGTAATTCGGTAGAGAAGGTGAGGCTCTAAAGGTGAGTGCACAACGGCCTGAGTCTGCAGCTGAGTGCGCAGAAAACTTGCAACTTAGTGCACGGGCCAGGAATTGCTTGTTGATTCAAAGATTTATTATATTAAGCAGCAATTCTTGTGGATGTAGACCTACACTAGGGTGAACCATGGTAAATTGGTGTTTGATGTGTATATTTTCTTATTGTCTATTGTAGAGTATTAGGTATTAAAGTTTCATTTTACTTCAGTACGATGATGGTTTATGGTTTTATATGGCATGTTTAATTGATTAATCTAATGTGTATAAGTAATTTATAAATGCTAAGAGTAAGATAAAGTAACAACGCCACACCTCCAAATCCTTCAAGGTTGCAGAAACCTCGTTCTACATTCTCGAAAGGGCAAGTGATTGAGAGTTTTGTTGGTGCACAGTATAGATCGAACCTCGGTCAACCCAAACCAATCCAACACACATGACCAACCAATGTATGAGAATAACCATGTGAATCAATGAATTGGAGTTGAACATGGTAGACACCATCTGATTACCAGTCAAAGATGTAATTTGTTAACAAACGCAAGAAAAACCATCGATGATTTTATGGATCTTAAGGTACTATGGTACAATCCATATGGTGTAAGTAAATGAGTTGATTTCGAACATGACACAGAACCTTTCGGTCGAAGGCCAATAATGTAAACTTGTCACTGAGAGAGAGGAAAATTCCCATTGATGTATGCAAGCACCAAGGTACCAAAGGTGTGTTTCTATGTCAACTTCTTGGATGATGCGCTGATGTTGACAGGAAGTAACCCGTCGTAGGAGGGCGTCGATGTATCCCTCATGAAAGACACAAAATGGGTATGATGATTGAGACAAAATGATCAGAATGGTGTTGACATGGAACCAGATTAGGAAAGGCAAACATGAAATGAAGGCTTACCAACATTGTAGCAGAGATCAACTGAATGGCTTTCTTGAACACACCGATGACACTCAAAGGAGTTGGAAACATTAACCAAAAATCAAAATGGAGGCTCTGAAAATGGTATGATAACCAAAAGACAAGAATATTACCCAACCTAACATCCATGAAGATGAAGTGGAAGAGTGCCATGTTCAATAGCGACTCACTGCCATTAGCAAAATGGAATCCCCTATTTTCCCAATTTCCATAACCATATTGGTAAGTACCTCTTTATTTTTTAACAAGCTTAAATTCATCCTTTGGATGGATCCCTTCAAGTATATTTAATGAATCCTAAGGAGTAGTTCGGCCTCGTCATGTCCAACAATGCCATCACAGTTTGATGTTTTAATGAGTCCAATGAAGGTAAAACTCAACATATTTTTCATGTTTAGAGGGTTTGAAAAATAGGCGGAAAAAAACTCCAAATGTCCCTTTTCATAGGTAGTCCCTTAGGTCCAAAAAGGTAGAAAAGAATACCCAAGAGAACCTCTTAGCCATGTTCAACTAAGGTATTCCTTTTTTGTAGCTAATCTATCTCAGTCAGGAAAAGGGTTAAACTTATACTATGTAGATGTCTTTTCATTTACTTTTTTGAGTTAGAAAAGGTAAGTGCTCGTCAATCTTTTCATATTTTGGGAGTCTGAAAAGAGCTGAAAGCGGACTCCTCCTGGAGGAATGAGTGGTATAAATGGTAGCAATTGGTTCCATTCATGATGGAACTGCTCAAAACAACTAGAGTTCAAGAGCTTGGCTAATAATACCACTCATTGCAGATGTTCCTTAGGAAAGGGTAAAAAAACCAAGTGAAAGTGTATGATTAGCCGAACAGATGGTGACGATGGAATGAAAAAACCAAGGTTCATCTAGAAAAAATAGACTGATAAAAGTGGCAATCGCGAGGGATAAAATGGGAATGATATGATTTTTACAGAAGCTTGAAAGATGGGAAACTATGGTTGAAATCGGTTTCATTTTTACACAAGCTTGAAACATAAGAAAAAATATGCTTGAAATAAGTGTGCATGTCCCCAGCATAATGACTCAATTAGAGGTAAATATCCCCCAAGCTTCATTTCATTCACCTATGTAGACTACCAGGTGGATGGAATGAATGTTCATCTACAAGATCAAGTCAAAGACTCGACTGGGAATTTACAAGATCTGATCAAACACTCGAATTGAAAGGGGATTTATTTCCTTTTTTAATGAGCTTGACATAGGAAAATAACTATGCTCATATCATGTTCCCTTCATGCCCTAGAATTTCAGCCCTAAACTGCATCATCTGAGCCAGTTTTAGGACCAATGCTCCATGTATCCTTACTCAGGTGTGATCTCCTATAGTTTGCTCCATTCTAGCCAGCATTGGTCACCAACAAGTTTCTCCCCATTGCACCTATGTTGGTTCTTGAAATTCGGGAGAATGATCAGGATTCTGGAAGCTTCCTAGTGGAGTTGCCAATTTGTTATACGGGATTTACGATTGTAGACAAAACTGTCTCCCCTAGGTCAGTGGCTAATATAGAACAACAAAGAGAAAAGGAACCCAATGCTTTTCCTTAAAGTAAATAATTGACAGAGTAAGGCCTACCTAGAATCCTTTGCACACTTCGCTCCTTATTTAGCATGGAAGCTCCAATTCCAGCTCTAAATTCCAAAATTAGAACCTACACAGTTAGATAATACAAGCTAAGAAACTACGAGATCTGATGAGCCCCAAAAATGTACAATTATTTGGGCTCATTCAACTTCCTAATTTGGCTTGATCCACCATTCTCATTTGTTTATTGCATGTTTTTGATTATTTTTATGTTAATAGAGTGAATTTGGTTAGTCATTATGCCAA
>APFE031071821.1:9457-21436 GCA_000404065.3 Pinus taeda
AAAATATAAAAAATATATATATTTTTAAAAAATCGCTCCCGGATTCGCTCCCAAACCGGGAGCTTCTGAAAATGGTCGCTCCCGCTCCCGCTCCCCGCTTCTGCTCCCGCTCCCAAGTAACATTGGTTTGGGTATCTGATATGTATGAATATGAAATGCTTCCGTGATTTTGACATGCCTAACATCATGCTTCTATAGATTTGTTTGTACTTGCTATTTAAGTTGTGCAGGTACACTATCTTCAACTTGGTGAAGATGCTCATTGATGTGATAAGCATGAAGGGGATGATGATAACCCTGATGAAATGGTTGGAAGCCATGAAAGATTCTCTGTTGTCGAATTAGAAGAAGTTGATCTCTCGGAGGAAGCATGAATAAAAGAGATCTCCCTAAGATTAAGAGGAAGTCCAAATAAAGAGGTGCTTCTTGGTTGAGAGGGAGGGCATAGCTTGGAGTTAATTGAAGAATGAAAATCAGAGGATATGTTGTTGCATGTGAAGTAGAAAGTAAAACATATGATTGAGGAATCTTCTGTCAAACATTCAGTTGATAGTCCTACTATAGAAAATTGAGAAGCAACATATGTTGTCTGGAAAACCCCAGAGGTTTGTATTTGATTATGTACATGTGAAAATATATTATTGATTGGGGTTGTGTTTGTATAGGTGAATCTCTCGAAGGATTTGACATCATGTTAGTTACCAATCAAGTTTGATTGGGAGAGATTGGTCATTCTTGATCTGTTGGATCAAGGGGTGTTGAGGCTTTGTGAGTGAAGCATTGCTTGGGAAGACAATTGGCTGATACTTTGTGTTGATGTCTGAGTCCCGAAGTTGGAAAGATGGTGTTGGTCATTGAGCTCTGTTTTGGATACACACTTTTTTGGGTTGATGATTAGCAAGTAAGCCTGAGGGTACATAAAGGGGCTGAAAGCTCGAGTCCATCTTAGTCCCACCTGGATAGATTGCCTTGATCAAGAATCTAGTCCTTGGCATTACGATGCCTAAACTATTGAGTGATTGTTTGGATAGATTGCCCTGGTCAGAAATCTAGTCCATGGCATTAGGGTGCCTAAAGTTCTTCATGGTTCATATAGTTTGAGATCTTCCATTGTATTTGTATATTATGAATACCTCCCTAGTTAAGGAGTGTTGGAAAATGTAACTATGTTCGGTCTTCAATAATATACTTGATTCATTATGTAATGTACTTACCAAAAGAATAAAGAAAAAAAAATTATTATTATCATTCTGACTTATTAAAGCATGGGTTTCATGCTTGGGTCATGTTTTAGGTCAAAGTCTCCATTGAGGAATTCTAGGATTTATTCTGAGTCTATAGAGTTATTGTACATTTAAAGAGACCCTTCTTGGCCTTTTGAATCATGTAAAAAGATTAAGTATTGAGTCAAATATGAATTATGTAACCTCCACACCATGTCGGCCTAGGGACCCTAATCGACCCCACAAGAAGCCTATAAAAGGAAGGTCATCGAATTCATTTGGAGCATCATTCTCTCATCAAGTTCCAATTCTCTTGTAGTTGGGCAGAAGTGCGAAAATCTCTTGTTGTTGGGCAGAAGTGCGAAGTTCTCTTGTAGCTGGGAAAGTCTGTTGTTGGGAAGTCGAAGTGAGTGCGAGCTTGGGGAAATCTGAGGAGACAAGGAAAGTCGAAATTTTGGTGTGTCTCTCTCTCTGTTTTGGGTCCTGGATTGGGAGATCGAAGTCTTCCAAGTTTCACTATTGCTGGAAGCCGCCAGTTGTCGTAAGTTGCTACATAGTCGAAGTTGTTGGGAAGAGGTCGAAATTCTGCTCCTCACTATACTTTTCTTTTTTTAATAATTCTATTATCACTTTGGGCTATCTCTTTAGAGAATGAGGAGGTATCCTCCTATAAAGCCTTCCCTGTATTCATGGTAAGTAGGAAGGAGTCAATGTAATTAGAGTGACATGTCCTCTATGTCGGGTTACCAAGAAAATTTTCCACCAAAATACATGGATTAATCTCTGAAGGGAGTTCATCTCTATTGATTGGCCTCCAATATTGACACCATAAATACCCAATCTAGATTTGCACCAAGGTTTGCCAAATCATCAACTTTCTTGTTGCTCTCTCGACAAATATGTTGCAATTGAATCATTGGAAGTGAACTTAGAGGTTAGATATGTTAGAAAATCAGAAAGGCAGAAAGATTTTTTTTATATAGATAATTACTTGTGACTTTCTTATCTTTACATTCTTCCTTTATCCTTTAGTTCATCAAGCAATTACCAAAACAATAGCACAAAGATCATAGACACCAGATATAGGCGGACAGCCAGGGCAAAACCACTATCTAGGGGAAAACCCAGTCAACAATACTTCAATAGTTTTACGAGATAATCCAAGACCCTTGACCTAGACAAAGACTTCCTCCACACCAAATCAGCCCTTTCTTCCTTCTGCAAATGATAACCCCCCAGCAACAACTTTGACTTAGCAATAGCAACTTCTACCTGGCAGCAACTAACAACAATGGGCAATAGCAGCATCTTCGACTTGGCAATAAAAACTTCGATATTCTTAGATACTTCACTTGGGTGAGAGAATAGCAGCATCTTCGACTTGGCAATAAAAACTTCGATATTCTTAGATACTTCACTTGGGTGAGAGAATAGCAGCATCTTCGACTTGGCAATAAAAACTTCGATATTCTTAGATACTTCACTTGGGTGAGAGATAGATGACCCAAAACTTCGTTTTTGATGTCTTCTTCCTTCCTTTCAAATTTCGTACCCTTTTTCCAGCACTTTTCCAACTTCGCACTTTTTAGTTGCCTTGGCTTGTAAATCGAACTTGTTTGTCTCGAATGAATTGCACTGCACTGTATATATAGCCTTCTAGTGACGTCGAATTACCCTTCTTGAAGCCGACTTGATCTCCTTGAGGCCGAATTGGTGTGGAGGGGACAAATAGCATATTCGACTCAATATTAATACTTTTTACATAATTCAAAAGCCCAAGGAGGATCTCTTTAAATGGACAATAATTCTAATGACTCAAAATAAATCCTAGAAGTCCTCGATGGGGACTTTGACCTAAAACATGATGACCCAAGCATGAAACTCATGCTTAATAAGTGATAATAATAAAAATATATTCTTCATTCTTTTGATAAATACATTTCATTGTGACTCAAATACATTTATGAAGACCAAACCTAGTTATATTTTTCAACAAGATAACCTCTCTGAACAATTTCTCCATACGATAATTTGAAATAGAAATTGGTTCATCAAACCTCAATCTTCCAATTTGTCAATTATGATCTTCGAATATCCTTTAATCACTAACAGTTAGGTCTCCAGTTATAGAACCATCAATAATCCTTTTCTCAAAGTGATAATGTCTGCAAAATTATTGGTAGAGTCACCCACATTTTGATGCAAAAGAAAACCCTTGGAACCCAACATAATCCCTAATAATACCTCCAATGCCTGCATTCAGCAAGTTGCCTCGAGAGGAATTATCAAAAATAGGTTTATGGAAGTGTAAAGAAGGAAACTACTAGTGGACTTGAACGTTTTCAAGATTGTTGTGGCTAACAGTTGCTATATTAAGGTTGGGAATAATTGACCTATCCAGCGGAAGGAACAAGTAGAAAATCGCAGATAAATACTCTGTGGCAAAACTGTATCAGAGGTATGCATCCTAATCGGGTGAGTAACACCGAAATGGGGGATCCCCATTCAGTGTATGTCCAGACTCCACACAGAGAATGTCCCTGGATTTGGCCAGACATATTTTGTAAAGAGTGCTATGAGAAACATACCCTGTGATACAAATGGCATTCTCCTTAAGAACTGAAGAAAGAATAGAAAAAAACTAAACTGCAAATTTTAAAATTTTTAAAATGGTAAAAAAAAAAATAGTCTTCGAAATTATTCTTAGGCAGTGCTTGCACACCACGAGAAAACAATGACCATGGAAATTCTTGAACCGCTTGGATATTTCCATAACACTGTGTAAGTAGCAATATTTGGCAATTCCATTGCAGGATGTGCTTGTGGAAACTCAATTTTGACCTGTAGGAACTGATTTTGCATGCAACAAGCTCTTGTATGTATGCTGACGATTTTTTATATTTTGGAGATGATTTTCAGGTTGTAGAAGCCTAGTTTTGCGTATGGAAGCTATTTTTGTATGATTGCTACCTATTTCCACTGTAAGTGCCAATTTTGATGAACGTGCTTTTTTCCTTTTATAAAAGACAATGTTAATTTTTTAACATTTGCAGGCCATAGTTATACACTGGACACTTTTTGACACTGTGAGATTGCTGTAACAGCTCCAAAAAGGAACCCAAGTGGACATACTGCAAGGCTTTTGCCAATCTCTATAAAGAATGATGATGTTTTCCAACTTGTTTCAGCCCATTCCCAATTCATTGCAATCAATCTTTTTGTCGTCATCTTTCTTTGTCTCGGTCATTGGGAACATGATTGTAGCCTGGGTTCACTGGAAATATATTCGCTTAGTCTACTAAGTACTACACAAATCTACTCAATTCTACTTCAAATTCCAGAATGAGCTGAGTCCGCCTGTTGGGTCACATTCGGTCAGAGCAATTCAAACTTGCTTATATTTTGACCAAGGCTTAGAGAACTTTATTAGGCCGAATTAGTGACAAGTATTTGCAAGTTTATCGGATGCAATGAGGGAATAAAATAATCATGTACAAACTGAAAATCACACCTCCCTTCCCAGCATTTTTTTTGTCCTAAATCCATGGAAATTTCCAAAGCAGGTTTAGATTTTGCTGAAATTGCAGTATGGAGTTATTGCAATAAGAATGGAGGCTAAGAAATCCATCCGCAATCCCACATTTTGTGAAATTGCAGATTTTCTCTGTCAAAGTTGTGATCATTCATCGCCCGGTTTCGTCAAGCTGCCAGATGGAGTGGCCTGTTTGTTACACAATTAGATGGCTCCCACAATGAGTGCAATGAGTTCCGAGTGAACTATTCAAGCTCATGAGAAATTGGTCATAATGACTGGGAATTCAGCATCAATGACTCACTGCACACAGTTAATTCCAAAAATGACATTTCATAGGTTAGGCTTCAAATCCCCTCCTCAAGTTTATCTGAGTTTAACATGTTGACAAGTTTTTTGACATGTTTCTTGACATGTTTCTTGACATTTTTATTGAGATTTATTTTTAATTTATATATTTGCCAAGTTCTATGAAGATTTTTTCCAGAAGTTTTCCTTGGGCTATGAGAAACGCAAAAAAAGCACTCCAATCCCAGAGTAAAAATAGCAATAGAAATATAAACAACAAAGCTTAGAGCTAGGTGAGATGAGAAGAAAAGAGACCTGTTCGATATTGTAGCCAGGGCTGGGGTCATTGGAGATCTTCAAAACCCTAGCAAACCTATCCAAGCAATTCCCAACCGCAATATCGATGGTCTCTCCAAATATCCTGTACCTCCCTTCACTGTAAGCTATCACCTGTGTGTTCCCTCCGCTAACATACAAAACGACTGGGTCATGGGCTGCGGTGACGACCCTGCCCATCTCAATATGGGCGACGCAGTGATTGACTCCGACGATGGGCTTCTTCCAGAGTTGGGAAAGCATCCTGACGACCACCGCAGAGACCTGAAGTGGGGCGCCCATTCCCGGGCCCTTGGTGTAACAGAGGCAGTCTATTTCATGGGGTTGGATGTTTGCTTCTTTAAGAGCTGAGCGGACCAGAGGGAGAACGTGCTGGAGGTGGTGGATGGCTGTTTCTCGAGGGAGGAAGCCATGGCCGGGAGGCGTTATGTATGTGTGCCGCGGATTTGAAAGAATTGTTCCATCCAGCTGCACGATTCCTACCGCAATCTTGTTTGCAGAGCCTTCGAACCCAATTGCTATCATGATTACCTCTGCTCTGCTCTCCTCTCTTCTCTGCACTGTCACTTGCTCTGCGTGTAATGTAAAATTTCAACTGATTGGATTGGGAGTCTGATGTTCATGTTGGTCTGAATGATGCTTGACTTGGTTCTGGCTTAAGTTGGGTACTACTAGTGACGATAGGTCTCTATGATTAGGTGGTAATGGTTTCGTGCTTGTGGTCATTACTTTCACACGACACTCGTTTATTGTTTAAAATCTTTACTTAGGGATTAGAAATATGACTTTTGATTTTTTAGTTTTATTTTTTTTTAAGTTGGTTTCACCAAAAACCAGTTTAAATTTCAAGCCTCTTTTTTTACTACAAAATTCGAGCGATTTCATCCCTTCATAAATCCAGAATTAAAATAATTATTGGAGCTAAAAAATTGTCAATGATAAATTACTTTTAATTATATTTTAAATAATTAATTATAATTATTATGTTATTGCTTACGTAATAATATTTATGACCATTGTCAAGCTAATAGCTTGTTTTACTTATGTAATTTTTCAATTTTCTATAGTTAATATTGGATATTTGGCTGAAATTTTTGTGTGACATTAGCTTGCAGGCATCCCTGGTTCCAAATTTCGAGGGTCGATGTCATCTTGCCATGCACAGTAGATCAGATTGTAAAGTGTACATACAAGAAAGGGCGATCATTTGTACAAGTGAGGGTTAACTTGGGTTGTTTTGAGCTCTAGTGGTGTTAATTCCGTTTTAAGAGTGTTGGTGGAGAATTTATTGTTATGGCTAATGGATTATTGAAAAGCGGATTTAGTTGTTTTCGGTGTTCAAAGTGGTTGTTTTATTTTGTTCTTTGTGGCGCTCATTGAGGTTGGATTTCCTATTTCTGTCTCTGTGTTCTATGTGCGGCATAACTCCTCGTTGTTAGGTTTTCGTTATTACCAAGTGAGTTTTTTTTTTACTTCGACGGATGTGAGAGTAAACTTTTGTGGGGAATGTTGAAGGTGTTTGGTTATGTGGCAAGACGCAGGTTTTCCAACCTCCTCGACGACGATTTGTAAATGTATGAACATTATTTTCTGGCTTAATGGTCGTTGTGCATAATTTGGAGTTCTAATGGGTCACTATTTCGCAGAATTTGCAAGTGAGACCTTAGAATTTAGAGCATAACAGTTGTTCGAGTAAGCGGATTGTTGTATTCTAGCGATAAAAACCTAGTAAGTTTTTTAGTTTTCTCTGTGAGCAAACTCTGGTTTAATGGGTCATAAGTGTTATTACATTGTCGACCCAAGTTTCGATGGTTTGGATGCAATGTTGTAGGAATAAATCAGTATTCACTGACCACAAATAGGTCGAAGGTCGGCCCATATTTGCATTTGCGGAAGTCTTGTGGGCAAGGTGTCAACACCGATTCCATATGTTATGGTTTTAAATTGCCTATCGACCCTGATTTCATGGTTTTCTATATCAGTTACAGCGAAGATTTCCCGAAATTTACTCTGAAGCTTGCGAAGTCGAGAGTATAGAGATCTTTGCATTTTCAGAACTCGTGAGTAAGGTGGCAGCTCTGACTGCACATTTGTTGTTTTAGATAGTGAGGGGATCGGAGTTCTATTAACATAAACATCTAGCTCAAGAAGAAAATAACTTTGACCTTAATTAGGCGCAATGCATTACGATGTCGAAAGTTGACGCATGTTTCCGTTTTAGCAAACTCGTGTATGCGAGATTTCCCATGTCTTTTAGGTTCAGTCCATTGTCATAGGGCACATTGCTTCTTTTAATTTGTTTTTAAAAACACTAAATTTATTGGAATAAAAGTTATACTTTAAGCGATAGGAGATTACAGTCTCAGATAGTTGCCAACTAGAAAAACAAAAACATAAAAGAATCGACGGCAAAATTCAAGTTTCAACGGTATTGGAGAACTTTTGAGACCAATGTTACCAGTATTCTGAGTTTGCAACAATGGGATTTTCCAATGTACGTTCTTCCCAAATTTTATGCATAGAAGAAAATGTTTGAGCCGCGGTTGTGAGAGTAAGTTTAAAAAAAAATCAAATTTAGAATAGGGGCATCTCTCTCCATTTTAGTTTTTTTGGTTTCTTTGGAGTCGAGGGAAACCCATAGTTGAGGTTGAGACCGATTTCGTGGTTGGGTGGTCGGCGTGTCTTTGGAGAAGAATCATAAGGAAAAGGCTAAGCTTCGAGCCATCTTGGCAAAGGCTAAGCTTTGAGCAGTCTTGAAATTGCAACTGAAATTTAAGTTAGTTGTTTTCGGCTTTTGTAATTTATGAACCATATTCAGATTGTTTTATTCTTTAAACGAGGGCTAACGTGTTCGTATCTTTTAAACATTTTAATCCTAATTTTATTTTAGTTTGTGCGTAGTTTTTGGATTTGTTTTAATTTGTACGCAATTTAACAAACAAAAAAATTATAGACACATATGTTTGTTTTGTGGGTCTTTGTAAAAGCAAGTCGGAGGTCGCGCTGACTATGAGGTCAGAGGTGGTCGTTGTAAACACGCATAACTATATGCACATATTTCTTTTGTGGCTCTTACTAAAAGCAAGTAGGAGGTTGGCCCCCACTATGAGATTGAAGGTCGACACTGTCGTTTGAATGGTCTTTCTAAAGATGGTCTCTATATACACTCTCGACTACTGACACTCCCTGACCAATTCGGCTCATAATCTAGGTTCACTATTATTGTTATTATTATTTCTTATAATCTACTTAAATGATGTCTATGATCAAGTTTTTTATTAGTTGATATGTTATAAATTAAATCTTAAATGTCTTATAGAAATAATTTGTTGAATTTATTTCTTTATTGATAAAAAATAAAGTATTTTAAATTACATTTATTAAAGAATATGTTATGTGAAAAAACAAAATAATAAATTATAGACATTGTTTTGTGGGCGTTCATAGAAGCAAGTCGGAGGTCGGCCTGACTATGAGGTTACGCATAACTATGCGTGCATATTTCTTGTGTGGATCCTATTGAAAGCAAATCAGAAGTCGGCCCTGACTATGAGATCAGAGGTCGACATTGTGGTTTGAATGGTCTCTCTAGACACTTTCGACTACTGAGACTCCCTAGCCAATTTGTCTTGAGCTTAAATACTTCATTTTTACTTTAAAGAAGGGATAATGGGTCCCATATTTTAAACATTTTATCTTGTAAGTATAATTTATTCAATTTATTTTTTTATTGATAAAAAATAAATTAATTTTATGAAATAATATGTTATATGAAAAAAATAAAATTAGTTGTTTTCGACTTTGGTAATTTATGAACCATATTTATATTGTTTTATTCTTTAGATAAGGGATGACGAGTTTGTATCTTTTAAACATTTTAATCCTAATTTGTTTTAATTTGTACGTAGTTTTTGGATTTGTTATCTCAAACTTAAACTTTTAAATAGAAAGAATAATAATTTTTTATGTGAAATTGCTTTAAATAACTGTCTTGTAAAAATAATTTTTTGAATTTATTTCTTTATTGATAAAAGAATAAGGTATTTTTAAATTGCATTTTTTTGTGTAAGCTTAGTAGTACTTTCTTTTTCTATTAACCATATATAGGCAGGTAATAAAAAATATGTCTGGTGGCCTCAACCTGTCGAAAGGAAACCATTTCTATTGGCCACCGATCAGCATCATATGCCGTCCAAAATTTGAACAGTTTGAGCATATCCATCCATGTTAAATAAGCTATTGTATCTACTATATGTTTAATCATTCTGTTATCAAAGTAAATGTTATCCGACCAGGTCATTGTAGTAACAACAAATTTGCATTACTTCCTATCTTCTCTTCGTTCAGTCATCTCATGATTCAATGGGAGTCGGGTCCTTAGCACTCGACCCAGGTATTTCGTTCTGCAGTAAGATTTGAATTTGTTTCTCCATTCGGCCTAAGCAGACATTCTGATTATATTGTTGCACCTGTAAAACCTGGAGCTCCCTTTGAATATATTTTAAGCTTGGTCCCTCTTGTTGTGTTTGTAGTGGTTCCTCCAGATTCTTATTTGTTGTCATGGCCCTTGCCAGTAGGTTCTTCATAACCCAATAGAGATGGATTGTCTGTCTAAATAGAGTTTGCCTACCTCAAGTGTGTCCTGGGTCTATGATCAAGGGATCCCATTCCTCTACTGGAAGCAACTCTGCCATTGCCTTGGCATTCAGCTCTGCCTCCCATGTCGAAATTATGGCCTTGACCTATACTGGAGTTCCCCCACAGTATGCATGCAAGCGGTTCTACATATTCCTCTCTTGTTTTCCTGCCCCTATTCCACTGCGTCTTACTGGTCGAGGCCACCAACATTTTCTTTTTGTTGTCAGCCTATTTGCAAGCGTGGCAATGCCCTCTTCTTCTCGACCTCGCTTCAGCCTTCACCACTTTTCCTTCAATCAAAGCTCCTTCTAGCCACGACCACTCCCGAATTCTTGCCATTCTTGCCTTGTCCTGGAGCAGGAGCACCAAAGTCGAAGGGGGAGGAAGATTAAACAGATCTGTAAGAGTAGCATAAGCAGAAAAATTAAAACCAAACCAAATGTTAGTGTTGTTATCTGATCATTCCTTGTGGAGCACCATTACATAGTCACGATTCTAGGTTTGAGGGGTGTAACTCGAATTCCCCCCAACCCATTCAAGACTTGCCTTCATCCTCATTGTGCTTAGATTTAAATGAATTTCTTCCCTCTGCCTCTCAGTTCTCCCCTTGGTGCAACCAGCCATCTGGCTTCCTAGTTTAGGCCCTACCACAACCATCTTGATAGACTCACAGGTTTTGGAATACTCAGGAATTGGGATGCAATTGGCTGGCCAAACTCTGATTGAATTGACAGGCCCACCAAGGTTTGGTGGCCCCGGCTCACCATTCCTACCCCTTTGGACTTTGAAACTACCATATAACCTGACCTTGACGGAATTGGCTAAAAGGTTGGTAAGGACATACCTAGGATAGACAACATTCCTTCCCTCTAGCTTTTCATTCTACCCTCAACCCTACCATGTCTTCGATTCCATATAATTAACCATGCCATTACATAATTGACAGTCGCACCAGTGTTAGAGTCCTTGAATCCCCCTTAATGCCCTACTGAACCAAAGATTTACCAGGAAGCTGAACGACAGCTAGTAGGTCAAACTCCCTAGTTTTATAAGGCCCCAACACCTCGTTCCTAACCCACTGGGCGAGAAAATCACCCGAGCACCAGACAAACCAGACTGGACAAACATCCAAGTGGTTTGGACCCCATACACCCCTTTCTTTCCTCTCTAGCCTTGAGAATTTCCAGGCGACCGCAGGCCCTTAGGGGTGCCTCGGGACCTTTCAAGTCCCAAACACCTGGTATTAACGACAGCAGGAGTGAAGTTCACCACCCAGGTGCCAAGGGCAGCCCCTAACCCTCCATGCATCCCCATTTTTCCAGCAAGTTACCATATAATACAGAAATTAAAATATCAGACATAAACAACAGAGAACTGGACCAAATTCCATCAGAAACATGTAGAACCACCACCATTCATTGCCAGACCAGCCTCCATTCTTACAACATTGAATCCATATCAAGACTAGGGCGGGTCTGAATTACATACCAGTTTCCCTCCAAAGCGTTGGTGGCGTCTTCTGCTGGCGGTGACAATCCCTCCTTCTGCAGGCAAGTTCCTCCCCCCTGCTACTAGTCTTGTCTCCTCCGGGTGAGTTCTTCCTTAGTCCTTGCATGCATACTCTAGTGTCACTCACCACCTTTTTCCCTCGTATAACACCTTACATTACCATTTTCCTTCCCAAGGCAGCTGACACCTTGTTGAACTGGTAAATCCCCTCTGCGGACAGAGGCGATCCCACTAGCCCAACACGGGTCTAGCAACAATCACACCACGCTACACGCAGGTTCCTAATTGCATAAATTAGAGATCGATTAAGAGGATCTACCTGGAATCCAACGCTGGTAGTTGTAGAAGAAACGCCGCTCCCGTCCCTTAGCTTTGGCTGGTCACAATCCTTACGCTCCACGTAAACGGACACCTGCACAAGCAAAGAACGATACAAACACAAGCATAAAATCC